>JAMPIV010003711.1:1342500-1350862 GCA_024509875.1 Oreohelix idahoensis
TGAGTATGGCATTCTCCGACACAGTTATGTGTCCGCCCTCTTCTATTTCACCATCCCACTTAACTCAGAGTTTACCCTCGATGAGAATTAAATTTAATCCCTCGGGATAAAACTTCCTTTACATTTAAACTAAATAGCTTTAGCTTTACATTGCATTTAAATGAAAAGGATTGAACGTACAGATCTACATAATATGTTTTACATTTACATCTTCACTGTTTGAAAAGTGTTCACAATATAAATTCATTCGTGTTTCATTTACATTTACACTTGTGGAAAAGTTTGAAACTTCAATTACTTGAAATGAATGGACATTTACACTGGTTTAAAGCGTGAAACGTTACATTAATTTTAAAGTGAATATGTTTATAGGGACATTTACACTGCTTTGAAAATGTAAGTCTTATGCTTAGAATGAACATCATTTCTTTTCATCTTTCCCTCCCTGCTCCACAGGGAACCTGGAACTACTTTATGCTTTTAGTTCTCTTTACGAAACTATCGATAAAGCAATCATCAGCCCGTGCAGCGGTGGTTTCTTCTCTGACACGGGTCTGGGATTTCTTTGAATTTTACAATAGATTGCCCTTTCTGACTCCGTGTTTTTTTTTTCAGTTTTCCTAGTTCCGTTGTGTCTTATTAAATGTAGAGATTTCCTGTGCTTAAAAGTCTTATCTGGTTCTCCAATAAAAGGTCCGGATAACAATTAGGAATTATGAATCTAGTTTTCACTCTGGCGAAGGTCTGGTGTCTTGGCGAGCGTAGAAATCACAGAGAAATAAAACTGTGAAATTGTCAGCCTATATTCCCTCCAGTGATGTTTTGAATCTAAGCAGAAAGATCCAATCATTTCAAATCATTGTCGCGAGAGGGTAGATGGTTATAGAATTTAATAAGATATCCTGGACATAAAGGTGTATCAGATGATACCAGGATAGTGCCAGATAAGAGTCTAGTCTTATTTGTAATACCCCTTCTCTGAAAAGAGTAAGGGTGTATAGACAACAAAGGTAGGGTCAAGCTGTATAAGTTCCCAGAGAAGATGGTAATGTAGTACTCTGAGTCCTTATTTGCTACCTCTCCAGATCCTCCTCTGTTAATATGGAAGTTATTATTGTTATTAACTCTGCTAGGGGTAATTATTTAATTAAATTCACCAACAAGGAATGTAACTTAACTTAAAGAATTTAAGTAAGTCTGCTGGTAAATATTTACAATTTATTTGTACATTTACTCTTTTCTGTTTGAAAAGTTTTTAAAAAAGAAATCATATTACAACATTAAATAAATAATAAAATGTTCAACAAAGTCTTTCACTGAATTAAGATGTCTATCCCTATGGAGAAAGTCGTACTAGGTTGGTCTCTCTCTCTGATTAAGTAATATTTGTTAATTTCACAGTTCTAATTGAAGATCTTCACTGCTATAGTCATCATAAAATGTTTTATTTTATGTTTTGTGAACTGGGATATGCTGTACAGTTGCCTTTGTGGGCAACGTATCTGAGTCACTGAAGATGGCTCCCTCTGATACTGGATATAAATATTTGCTGAAATTCTTCCAAGTGGTATACACGAGATGTCTGGCCCTCTGACATAGACCGGCACTGCATCCGTCGTAACCTCAGTAAGAGATGCCTCTTGTATATTTGTTTGGTTTACAGGATAAAACCTGAAACGAAGTTAAATGCAATCCCTGTATTTTTCTATCAATATCCCTCTATGACACAAATGGGGATGATAGACAGTTTCAGACAGAGTGCTAGCAGATGCACAGGATATAATATAGTAGCAACAATCAATTCATTTCACGGTGATCATACATTTCTTCTACATCCTTATTTATAATCCTTTTCCCATGATCCACCTCCCTACAATAATTTGGTCGTGAATAAAACTACTAAGTAATATATCAAACTATACAGTAATCCAATTACTTTCATCCTTCCTTGTGTTCCTGGTATGTGTGTCATTCCATTAAGAAATTCTTCTTTAAATACATTTCCAAACTTACAGACACACTTTGGCGATCATTCTCAATTATTTTGAATATTTCCCAAGGCTGGCTTTGCCTCCAGAATTACACACAAGCCTGTAAATTCACCAGCAACACACTGTAATTTTCTAACACATCTACACACTTCCTATCGTACAGGTGGATTAATCACTACACATACACATATATATATATATATATATATATATATATATATATATGTGTGTGTATATATATATATATATATATATATATATATATATATATATATATATATATATATATATATATATTCGTTCTTACCCTCAGGCATACCTACAGTCGAGCTGTTAATGGTTGTTTAAAGTCTGCTTACAAGTACAGATGGCAAATCGCTTCCACTAACACATGCTTTCTTTTGCCGCTCGCTGTAGATTCAAATATTGTGACTGACCTAGTTCTGTTAGGCACGCACTATTTATAGTGTGACCTCGAGCGTCCGAGGTGGTTTCCCCAACTAATGTGTTTTGAGTTCCGAAAATATTGGTAAATTTTGCCTATTGTGTAAATCAGGAAAACTAAGATTTTATTTATCTACGTTATTTCTGGAGCGATTTTATTCATCTAAAGTTTAAAATACGCCCTGTATTATTCTACGTATTTCTAATAAACACCCCTTTTCATTCCTAAATGCCTTTTATTATATGTGTACGTTACACAGCTAAATAATGGACTAACCTGAGGCTTCGATGCATTCAACTAGAGATCTCTCCCGTCCTATATCAGTATTTGTAAAAGTATTAGTACTTACGGGTAGAGCAACATCCCT
The DNA here is from genome assembly GCA_024509875.1 of Oreohelix idahoensis. Classification (NCBI taxonomy): domain Eukaryota; kingdom Metazoa; phylum Mollusca; class Gastropoda; order Stylommatophora; family Oreohelicidae; genus Oreohelix; species Oreohelix idahoensis. The sequence continues at coordinate 1,345,304 of JAMPIV010003711.1, forward strand.
AATATCGTTTTGGTAGCCTCTTTCATGTGGTACTTCTTTCATAATGATGTAGTTAATTGTCCTCCGATACTTGTTTGCACATATTTGGACTTCCATTTTATTTATCCAAGGCTGTAATAAACACGGCATAACGGAGCGTTCTGATTGGTCTGTGTATCTTGCAGTTCTTACAATGTATGGCACGCGGTGTGGTCAGAGTTACTTAGAATTCGTGTTGTGATACAGACGTCACTTCACAACAATCATGCAGGATAGGCTGTGATATTTCAAAATAGTCCCACGTGAAATAAGGTGCGTGTCTGCAAAGGTCACATTCATTCATTCATTCATAACCCTTCACTCCCAAAGGAGCATAGGCCTTCAACAAACACATGCCAAGTCCTCCTGTCACGTGCCATCATCTCAAGTTCTTTCCATGTTCTCCTCATCATTTTCACCTCTGTTTCCAACTCTCTTCTCCATGTACTTCTTGGTCTTCCTCTGCCTCTCTTGCCCTGGGGGTTCCAGAACAAGGACTGCCTTGTAATGCTATCAACAGGTTTCCTCAGTGTGTGTCCTATCCATCGCCATCGTCTTCTTCTCATCTCTTGTTTCACTGGCACTTGTCCAGTTCTTGTCATCAGTTCCACATTGGTAACCTTGTCATACCATTTTAATCCCTCTATTCTACGCAAGCACCCATTTATGAAAGTCTGTAGCTTTTTGGTTGTTGTCTTTGTTGTTCTCCATGTCTCCGAGCCATACAATAGGACTGACTTCACATTTGAGTTGAAGATTCTTATTTTCGTGTTGGATCCTATTTCTCTTGATCTCCATATATTTCCCAATGCAATGAAAGCTCCTCTTGCTTTTTGTATTCTTATTTTGATATCGCTGTCTGTCCCTCCAACTTTGTCTATATTACTGCCAAGATATGTGTATGATTCTACATCTTGTATTGGCGTTTCTTCAAGTTCAACCCTGTTTTCATTACCTGCATTTATTCGCATTATTTTTGTCTTTTCCCTATGTATTTTTAGACCCAATTGCTGTGACCTCTCATCGAGTGTTTTCAATTTGTCCTGCATCTGATTACGGTTATGGGACAGGAGAGCCAAATCATCAGCAAAATCCAGATCATCCAACTGCTTAGTCAGAGTCCACTGGATTCCATTTCTGTTGTGTGTTGTCGATGATCTCATAACCCAATCTATTGCCAGCAAGAAAAGAAATGGAGACAAGAGGCATCCCTGTCGCACTCCTGTTCTTATCCCAAATGGTTCTGTAAGCTGTCCTTCATGAAGAACTCTGCACGTCATGTCTTCATAGGTTTTCTTTATTAAATTAATGATTTTCAGGGGAACTCCATAATGCCTCATCAATTTCCAAAGTGATTCTCTGTCCACACTGTCAAATGCTTTTTCGTAGTCCACAAATCCAATGTATAGTGGTGAATTCCATTCCAGACTTTGTTCAACTATTATTCTCAAAGTGGCTATCTGGTCTGTACATGATCTGTTTTGTCGAAAACCTGCTTGTTCATCTCTCAATTTCTTGTCTATGGACTCCTTTAATCTCTCAAGGATAATCCTGTTCAATACCTTTCCTGGCACTGATAGTAACATTATTCCTCTATAATTTGTGCACTCTTGTAGATTTCCCTTCTTAGGCAACTTAACCAGATATCCTTCCTTCCATTCTGCTGGTATCTCTTCTTTTTCCCAGACTTTACCAAGTAATTTATATAACATCTCTGTAGCCGTGTCGATATCTGCTTTGATGGCCTCTGCTGGAATGCCATCAGGTCCAGACGCTTTTCCATCTCTTAGAAGCTTTATGGCTTTCTTTATTTCTTCCTTCGTTGGTCTTTCACCGTTAATTTGTAGCTCTTCTTCTGCTGGCTGGATGTCCGGCGGGTTTTGTGGAGCTGGTCTAGTGATATCCATGTTGCCTTGTGTATTCTCTTATGTGGAAACATGCTTCCTCCTATAGCCAGTTGATTTGAAGCACAGAAGTTTGCGAATAGTTCTCCATTTTCATTCATTACTCCTAGCCCATGTTTTCCCATGACTTCTTCAAATCCAGTATTGACTGTACCTATCTTTGCATTCATGTCACCCATCAAAATTGTGATCTCTTCTTTTTACTTTATCCATAATTTCCTGTAGTTTAGTATAAAATGCTTCTTTCACAGACTCTTCTTTGTCATTAGTTGGTGCATAACATTGGATGACATTGACATGAATTTTCTTTTTAGCTGTTTTGAAAATAGCTGTTATTATTCTGGGTCCCACAGCTTCCCATTCAATGAGTGCTTTCTGTGCTTCTTTAGATAACATAAGAGCTACCCCTTCACTGTGGTGTGAACTTTCGTCTTCGTGTCCTGAGGACAGCACCAATTCACCTGTGATGAGTTTCTTCCTGTCTACCCCCTTCCACTTTGTTTCACACATTCCCAGAACCTCGATTTTGTATTCCCTCATTTCTGCTGCTACTTGTGCCACTTTCCCTTGTTCGTTCAATGTCCGAACATTCCAGGTGCCAAATCTGGAAGTTCTCCTAGAAGAAAGAAGGTTAGTCAGCAACACAGACTCCTTTCGGCTTTCTCTGTGTTGCATCATACGCCTCCCCGCGAGAGGACCTTCCCCTGTCTTGGATGGCTGTGTTTTATTTTCTTTATTTGACTTGTCCATATTTGTTGAAGTTTTTTGTGGTTTAAATTTTTTTTACAGGATGGAGTAACCGGCCCCATGCCCAACCCTCCTTAGTCGCCTTCTACGACATGCTTGGCAGGGGACAGTGTTACTATTCTTTGCTCCCCTTTCGGGCCCCGGTAACACACGGGTGTGCAAAGGTCACGTATTACCATATATGGACATCTGGTGCCTTGTATACACTCTTACAAACATATTTATAGACTCATATTGTCTAAAATGTAATAAATCCATGATTACTTTATTTAAACAAGTGAGCGGAAGCGATTACATCACAATTGTCTGCCCACATGTGACACACAGACAGTAATCTCGTTATCTGTCGTATGAGTGAGCAAACCCCGGGTCTTATCGGTGAATTAAGCCGATAGCGTAGACCGATGTAAGTTTTAGTCGGCCGCGCCTATAACCACACATCTGGGTAGCACTCCTTGCAAATGTGACATTTATCACCTACAGTGCGATTTGATAAAAATCAGATATCTGCTACTTAGCAGAAAAAAATAAAGAAAGAAAGAAAGAAAGAAAAGTGCGATAATTAACAGCACCTAATAGAAATCGGTACCGTACCACAAATGTACCGATGCTGCCGTAGAGAACCGAAGATCGATAGAGGTTGCCCCGTTTCGTCACATACCTGTTTATTTTACCGTTCTTTGCTTTAAGAAAAATTCTTAAATATGTACAGTTTGGTTTCTCGGTGTTCCAACAAAATAGATTCTCCTCCCCTCTCCCCAAACGATATCTAGTTACAAGCAAATCTAAAAGTGAAAGGTGATCAATGTAAAACAGATCTTTGTCATTGAAAGTAATAAAGGCATATCTTTCAGTGACTCTCACCAACAAAACAGGTAACCGAAAACAGCCCATGGACAGTTAAAAGAACTAACTGATATCCCCATCGAATCCACTGTATAAAGAAAGAAGATTTGTACACGCACCAGAAAGAGACAGTTCAATTTAATGGATACAACGATAAGAAAGAAGAGACAGAAAATTAAGTGGTTTATCAATCTCATGACAATGGATTGCCTACAACACTATAAGATCTGATTTCAGGGTACAGGGAAGACGAAGAGGAGATGGGTAGACAAGAATCCAACAACAACATGAGCTCACAGCAGCTAATGCGATACACTTGGCTCAAGTACGCAAACTTACAGCTCCCCACGACACTTGTCGGCAAATGTGGACTGAAAAATGAAAGTAAGTAAGTAGCAATGGAACAGTTACAAAACGTGGTAGCAGCCGATACAATTGGTAGAGAAAAAAAGGAAACGACAAGGAGAGAAGTTGTTAGATAATTTTAACAACACGATATCGAAACGCGTCAACAAGAGAAATTATAAACATCTCTAAAAGCCGGAAGTTAAACGACACATGATCTCCCACGTCAGTCGGCTAGGATGTGAAGAAGATGAATAAGCAAATGAAGAACTGTTTCAGTTTGACTGTGATGTTTTAAACATTATTTTAATAAATAATAAGCATCCTAATGTTTTTTCCTTCGTCATGGCAAAGTGTTTCATGTTTCAGTTATTGAACAAACTAGCCAAGGTAAGCTAGACTTCATGTAGTCACTACAAAATAAAAACTGTAGATATTAAATAGTTGCTTCACAGCGTGCTGGAGGAGAGTAAAGACAGACTTATTTACGACAAATCGCTTCTCTCAATCTTCTCTTCCGCTCTCCTGGTCAAACAATTATTTGCCAGTTTTCCAGACACGCTTCTGCGCGCACACCGATTTGGTGTTTTTCACACACACAGACGATGTAGATACAAACTATATTAAACGAATAGGGGAAATGTTGGGTGTTGGTATATCCAACACACAGAACTAAATGAGTTTATGTGATTTTATTCACTTTAAACATCAATCACTAACAAATATCAGGTATTACATAAATTATCATAAGTACACAAATGCAAATAACAAATTTGGGAAGGGTGAAGAAGATTGGTATCGACTAAGCCCTTCCCGCTTATTAGACAAAGACAAAACCCAGTCCAGAGAAATAGATAATAATCATGAACATAGTTTTACGTTTAACTAACAGTGAAGTTAATTACTCTGAAAGAGGTGTTACAAAGTTAGGTATAGGTGATAGAAAAAAAAAACCTGTTCTTTCCCAGCTGTTTCTTCCCTTTACTAAGCAAATGGAAAGGAGGGGTTTTTAAAACAGAGTTTAACCAATTAGCAACTCCCCCTTAAAGGAACAAGGCAGGGAAGACAGAAAAATTATATTACTACGCAAGAACGTTAACAACTGTTTTACAAAAGAAAAACGATAAAGGTTCCTGTCATGCATACACACGCGCGAGAATCCACACTCATATACCACACACTTTACCGAATTGCAGCCTCAGACATCCATAAAAAGTATATAAAAACAGCAAGTACTCTTCCGACATATGAACTGGTCTAGTCCTTTGATGTCCCGCCCCAGATGTTTGCGAGGGTTTGTTTGGTAACAAATATTCTCACTTATCGCAAGACTTGAAGACTAAGAGTTCTCGTGTTTTTTTTTTTATATATAAAAGGAGTCTATGGGATGGCACTAACACAGTTCGGCACAGGGGTGAAAATGAAGTGGTCTCTTTTAATCCTCCGCTATGGTAAAATTCCTTCAATGCGTGATGAAAGTTTTATTAAATCCAATTGAGGAAAAAAAGTAGGCTCATTCACAGTCAGGAAAATATGTACTCTCTCACAGTAAACAGTAAATATGATATCTCGCTACTGCTGATGATACCTTCCCAGTTTATCTTACAGGTTTGTAAGGGTTAATTTGATGGATAATACTTAAAATGTCTTGGTGGGCTTTATTATACATTTAAAATCTGACAGCTAGTCGCAAGGAACC
>JAMPIV010003712.1:0-12500 GCA_024509875.1 Oreohelix idahoensis
AACAACGCCGGGCTCCCGTCCAAAAAGCGCAGATAGAAGCTCTGACGGTAAGGCAGCAGAGGGTACGGAAAGTAAAGAGAACACGGGGGCACTCAAAGACAGCTCTGACGTTACAAGTAAATGTTCGAGCAACGAGGAAGAAACGTCTGAATCCAAAGTTGTAGTTGCTGAAGAAAGCGCAGAAGGTGAAGGTGAAAAGAAAAACGATACCACCAGTTCACCTTCGTCGTCTCTTAGTAGCAAAGGAGAAACTACAGCGTTAAATGCGATTACAACTTCAACGCCTTCCACATCGATATCATCCACAACAGATTCCAAATCGTCACCATTCTTATCGGATGTTAAAAAAGCAAGCAGACAATGAGAGACAAAAGACGGGCAACAAGAGACTGCAACAGATTCTAAACCTTCTCAAAGTCCTCTTGAAAATTCCAAGTATTTTGAAAAAGTAAAAGATGACAAAGAAACTTCACTATCACCTGTACAATCTTCATCGTCTCCGCCTACATCAGCATCTACAAGTGACAATGTGAAAGAAACGTCGCCTGTAGATGTTAGAGACAACATTGAAAAACTAAACGACGATTTGAAGGAGAAAGATGAGAAACTATCCATTTTAGCCAAACAACTGTCTAAAATGGAGGAGGAGGTGAAACATCTTGAAGAGGAGCGAGACCGGTTAAAGAGAGCGACATTACAGACCCAGAAAGACGACCTGGAGAAGTTGCTAAATGATCTTCGGGCTCAGCTATCAAAGATGGAGGAGCAATGCTCTCGACTAGAAAAAGACAACCAATCATTAATCGACAAATTGCACAGGCAGGAAGCTACTGTGAAACGTGACCAAGAGTGTAGGGGAAAGAACTCTGATAATGTAGTTCTTGAAGAAGACCTAGAAGTCGCAGAGCAAGAATTGGAGGACGTTAAAGAGGAGAATAAGGAACTTCAGAGGCATATCATGGAAATGAAGAACGAAATGGACGAGATGTACGATCACTTTAGAGAAAATGAGCACGATGAATTTAGAGAAGTGCAAAAGGAACTTGACATAAAACTGCTAAGCCAAACTGTCGAATTTTGCCGTTTAAACTGCGAAAAGCTGAAAGACGGAATGAGCATATTGAGCAAGACAGGGTGCAGTACGAAGAGAAACTCAGAATGCTGCAAGACCAGTTCGATTCCCAAGATGCCAAAACCACATCCGGTTACTGGAGGAAGAACTACGAATGGCTAAAGAGGTATCTGTACGTCTTCACGATGAGCTGGATGTTGTGGAAGATAAAAGGAATAAGGCGTTGGAGGAGAACAGGCATCTTACCGAGCTTCTAGAGCACACAGACAAAAGACAGTTCCGGATGGAGATGGAGATTGACAAGCTCAGAGATATTGTAAGTACATTCACTTTACTTGTTTCTTTATGACCAGTGATTGCACGCTCACTTCACTTGTTTCTTTATGTCCAGTGATTGTACATTCACTTTACTTGTTTCTTTCTGTCCAGTGATTGCATGCTCACTTCACTTGTTTCTTTATGTCCAGTGATTGTACGTTCACTTTACTTGTTTCTTTATGTCCAGTGATTGTACATTCACTTTATTTGTTTCTTTCTGTTCAGTGATTGCACGCTCAGTTTCTTTATGACCAGTGATTGCACGCTCACTTCACTTGTTTCTTTATGTCCAGTGATTGTACATTCACTTTACTTGTTTCTTTCTGTCCAGTGATTGCACGCTCACTTCACTTGTTTCTTTATGTCCAGTGATTGTAAGTTCACTTCACTTGTTTCTTTATGTCCAGTGATTGTACGCTCACTTCACTTGTTTCTTTATGTCCAGTGACTGTAAGTTCACTTTACTTGTTTCTTTATGTCCAGTGATTGCACGCTCACTTTCACTTGTTTTCTTTATGTCCAGTGATTGCACGCTCACTTCATTGTTTCTTTATGTCCAGTGATTGTAACATTCACTTTACTTGTTTTCTTTATGTCCAGTGATTGCACGCTCACTTACTTGTTTCTTTATGTCCAGTGATTGTAAGTTCACTTTATTGTTTCACTTCCAGTTTTCTTACTTTATGTCCAGTGATTGCACGCTCACTTCACTTGTTTCTTTATGTCAGTGTGATTGCACGCTTCACTTCACTTGTTTCTTTATGTCCAGTGATTGTACGCTCACTTCACTTGTTTCTTTATGTCCAGTGATTGTAAGTTCACTTTACTTGTTTCTTTATGTCAGTGTATGCTCGCTCACCTTCACTTGTTTCTTTTATGTCCAGTGATTGCACGCTCACTTCACTTGTTGCTTTCTGTTCCTAGTGAATGTAAGTTCACTTTACTTGTTTCTTTATGTCCAGTGAATTGCACGCTCACTTCAACTTGTTTCTTTAATGTCCAGTGATTGTAAGTTCACTTTTTACTTGTTTTCTTTATGTCCAGTGATTGCACGCTCACTTCACTTGTTTCTTTATGTCCAGTGATTGTAAGTTCAATTTACTTGTTTCTTTCTGTTCAAGTGATTGCACGCTCACTTCAATTGGTTTCATTATGTCAGTGATTGTAAGTTCACTTCACTTGTTTCTTTATGTCCAGTGATTTGAACGCTCACTTCACTTGTTTTCTTTATGTCGAGTGACTTGTTTAGTTCACTTTACTTGTTTCTTTATGTTCAGTGATTGCACGCTCACTTCACTTGTTTCCTTTTTTTTCCTCTATGTCAGGGATTGTAAGTTCACTTTACTTGATTCTTTATGTCCATTGTTTGCACGCTCACTTCACTTGTTTCTTTATGTCCAGTGATTGTAAGTTCACTTCACTTGTTTCTTTATGTCCAGTGATTGTACGCTCACTTCACTTGTTTCTTTATGTCCAGTGAGTGTAAGTTCACTTCACTTGTTTCTTTTATTGTCCAGTGTGTTTGTACCGATCACCACTTTGTTTCTTTATGTCCAGTGATTGTATAACGGGTTTCACTTTATATTGTTTATGTAGGTCCAGTGATTGGACGCTCACTTTATTTGATTTCTTCTAGGTCCAAGTGATTGAAAGCTCACTTCAACTTGTCCTCTCCGTAGTTGTGTCCAGTCTTTCTCTAAGTGTTTATTTCACCATCCAGTTTTATTATAGAGTCTTATGCTGACATATGTTCCTTTCGCCTTCTTCTTCTCTTTCATCTTCAGATGCATACTTGTCAAATAATACTTGACGACTTCTACCTAGCTGTCGACGTTACTCAGACGATGTTTTACTCCATCTTAACTGATGCTCGTGGTTCTGGTTATGTTCTAAAGATTTTGTATTTCCTCTTGTAGTTCCGCGTCGCATTTTCTGATGAGACACATAAAGTAAATAGACCCTATAGCTTCCCCCAGGGCATTGGCGACTGGGAGACTATTTTGAAGTTGTACAACGGCGGGATAGCAAACCGCAGTATGTAAAACAAATTACTACAATAACCACCCACTTCAAGAGAACAGGGTCTTTGAGGCAGGGTTCCTGCAGGAGGACAGCGCTTTTAAGTGTTGGCGTCAGTCACCTTCATTCGCCCCCACAAAAAATGAAAATAAAAGATTGAATGAAAGGCTTCTTGTACATTTTACTCCTCTGCCACTCAGTGTTTGAGTTCTGCCCAAGCAGCTGCGTTTAAATTTCCATGTTGAGCTGTGTGTACTCTACCATTGTTTTCTACACTTCCTCTCTTACATCAAAACACCATTAATATTTCTGTAAAAAATTCTATAGCACTTTCATGGATCTCCTCTGACATACAAATGTTTCCAAAGACACGATGAAGCTATTTTTAGGGTTTCCAATATTTGTCTTTCTATTTATGACCTGCCTCACCACAGGAATAGCGAAAAAAAAAAAAGAAACACAGGTTTATAGTTTTAACTTCCAATTTGGCCGTTTGTTTGCACTCCTAATTAAATTAGAAAATCTCTCTTTATGCCATTTTTGTTTGTTCTGTGGAAATTCAAGAACGCAAACACACCGACAGTCATAAGTTTTGATTTTGGTTCGTGCATGGGATACAACAGATTATAACCTCACTTTGGGTTAATAATTTGGGTATATTAGTATTCCTTTGACACAAAGTAGGCGATTGAGGCAGAGTAGAAAGAGTAAAATGGTATATGACAAAAGATCACTAATCTGGAACTGGTAACAAGGACCTAGGACAAAGAACCAGTGGAAAAAATGAAATGAGGAGAAGACAATTGCATTGAACTGGAACTACACAATGAAAACCAGTTTGATAGTTATTCATGACAGTCCCGTTCTAGAAATCACAGCGTAAGAGAAATATTAGAAGAACAAAAAGACGCGGAGAAGAAAAACTGGAGAAAGACATGTAGGGATATAAAAGAAGGACATAGTAAAAACCCATGAAGGGGACGGACACAGAACAAGAGGACCTGGCATGTTGTTGTTGAAAATACTCTCTGTTTTCGATTGGAACAGAGGTGGTTAGAGCGCTCGTCCTCGCGGCAGAGGTGTCGCGTTTCCGAATAAACGGTAACCGCCACGTCCAGTCTTCTTCTTCTTCTTTGATTCCTAGCAACCGATCGTCAAAGCAGTCAGTGGCCATCAACGCCTGGTGGCGTCTTGTAGGGCAAAAACAAATTGATTCCACTTTGCTCGGTCGGGCGGCCATCCTTCGTACAGTGCCCCACTCTGGTTAATTATTTGCATCTCAGCCCCCACAGTCTCGCAGGTTGTTTTTGGTCGGCCTCTCTTTCGTTTTCCTTCAAAGGGTCCAAAGGTCCTCCAGGTTGGGGGTTTTAGCATACGGGCTGACAACCCCTGTCTATGTAAAAAAAAATTGAAGTTACGGAACAACAACCTCGCTCAGTCTACCTAGCTCTAAATGGGTACCTAAATCTGCTCTTTGAATTATCGAAGAAAGGGCGTCGAGGAAAGGGAACTTGTCACCCTTCTCTCGATGCAGGGGACCTAGTATGCGACGTCTCTAACACTTCACCCCCCTACGGCAGTTATTTGCAATGGGGGGGGGGGGGGGGATACCTACCTTTTTACCAGTGCTTCAACAGAGCTGAAAGAATATTGATTGATTGATAAATTATTGAATCAATTTATTGAATTGATGGATAAAATTATTATGTTCATCCCCTCTAGGATTATAATTAGGATATATCGTTACCCCATAATTCCAATTGTCTGATCGATTAAATACAGAGAAATTATACATGATATATTTGACGATAAGTTTGTCTTAATTAATGACAAGGACGTACACCATCATCAATGTCCCTATTTGTTGCTCTCTTTAGAGCTTGGACGCACTTCTACAGCTGATCTCTTTAGAGCTAGGACGCACTTCTACAGCTGATCTCTCTAGAGCTTGGACGCACTTCTACAGCTGAATCTCTTTAGAGCTTGGACGCACTTCTACAGCTGATCTCTTTAGAGCTTGGACGCCATACAGCTGATCTCTTTAGAGCTTGGACGCACTTCTACAGCTGATCTCTTAGAGCTTGGACGCACTTCTAACAGCTGATCTCTCTAGAGCTTGAACGCACTTCTACAGCTGATCTCTCTAGAGCTTGGACGCACTTCTACAGCTGATCTCTCTAGAGCTAGGACGCACTTCTACAGCTGATCTCTCTAGAGCTTGGGACGCACTTCTACAGCTGATCTCCTCTAGAGCTTGGACGCACTTCTACAGCTGAGTCTCTCTAGAGCTAGGGATCGCACTTCTAGCTGATCTCTTAGAGCTTGGACGCACTTTCTACAGCTGATCTCTCATAGAGCTTGGACGCACTTCTTACAAGCTGATCTTTCTAGAGCTTAGGGACGCACTTCTACAGCTGATCTCTCTAGAGCTTGGACGCACTTCTACAGCTGATCTCTCTAGAGCTTGGACGCACTTCTAACAGCTGATCTCTCTAGAGCTTGGACGCCCACTTCTACAGCTGATCTCTCTAGAGCTGGACGCACTTCTACAGCTGTTCTCTCTAGAGCTTGGACGCACTTCTACAGCTGATGTACGCACTTCTACACTGTTCTCTCTAGAGCTTGGACGCACTTCTACAGCTTGATCTCTCTAGAGCTTGGACGCACTTCTACAGCTGATCTCTCTAGAGCTTGGACGCACTTCTACAGCAGATCTCTCTAGAGCTTGGACACACTTCTACAGCAGATCTCTCTAGAGCTTGGACGCACTTCTACAGCTGATCTCTCTAGAGCTTGGACGCACTTCTACAGCTGATCTCTCTAGAGCTTGGACGCACTTCTACAGCTGATCTCTCTAGAGCTTGGACGCACTTCTACAGCTGATCTCTCTAGAGCTTGGGACGCACTTCTACAGCAGATCTCTCTAGAGCTTGAAAACGCACTTTCTACAGCTGAATCTCTTTAGAGCATTTGGACGCACTTCTACAGCTGATCTCTCTAGAGTTGGACGCACTTCTTCTACAGCTGATCTCTCTAGAGCTTGGACGCACTTCTACAGCTGATCTCTTTAAAGCTTGGATGCAACTTCTACAGCTGATCTCTTTAGAGCTTGGACGCACTTTTCTACAGCTGATCTCTTTAGAGCTTGGACGGCACTTCTACAGCTGATCTCTTTAGCGAGTTATTAGTGGGTTGGTTTTAAAGTGGTTGTGGCGCACTAATATCTACAGTTGGGTTTGTCTTGATCCTGGGTTTAGAGCGGGTTGGACGACAGCAGATCTTCTAGAAAGCTGATCTCTTTACAGGAACCTTTAACCATAAATATATAATACAACAAATAAACAAATTTAAAAAAACCAAATTTAAAAACATCCATTCTATAACAAAATTATATCCCCTAACCAATAATTTCCCACCATCACAACTACATAAAATCCAATCAAACCCTATAAAATCCAAAACTTTACAACATACACCACCATTAAAAATCCTCAACCCATCCACAAATAATCACCACAACTTATTCAAAATAACCTACAAATCCCCCTAATAAAACAATAACCAAAACAAATCCATACCCCACAAAAAACCCAAACCCACCTAAAAAAACACCCCAAAATTACAAAACCCTAATCAACAAACTAAACCCCCAAACCATTCCTATCAATAAAAACCCCACATCCATTCAAACATAACCAAAAAACAACTCCAAAATCTAAATCTCAATCTCTAATTACTCATTAACCCAAATCACACAAAAATACCCATATAATACATCCTAAATTTACTCAAACATCTTCAACCTTAATCACTAAACTTCCTACTCCTTAAATCCAATAAATCTAATCTACACCTACTAACCCAATAAAAAAACTTCCCCTATCCTAAACAACCATAATATAACACAATAACATACAAAAACCATAACAATACTCAAAAACAACCCCAAAAACCCAACACACATAAAAAATCCCACAAAAACCCAAAAAATCAAAAAAAACACAAACCCCACAATAAACTAAATAAATCATAAAAAAAAACCCCATACAAACTAAAAATTACCAATAATAAAAACAAAATCAAATAAATAACATCAATCATAAAAAATCACCAAAATTAATCCAATAAAACTACAATCTTTTACCCAAAACACATTACAACCTAAACAATAAAATAATCCCAATAACAAAACTAAACAAATCAAACCCAACTACAAAAAAAAAAACCAAAAACACCCCAAAATAACAAAATTAAACCAAACCCAAACAAAAACAAACCCCCACAACAAAACCCATAACCAAAAAACCAAAATAACCCCCCACCCTCACCCACCACCACCCCAAAAACCAAATATAACCCCCCAAATTTCCCCCCCAACAACAACTTACCCCCCCAACCAAAACCACAACCACCCCTCAATACACTAAAAAAAACACCAAAACAAAAAAAAAAAATCACCCCAATCATACAAAACATTCATCCCCAAACTAACCCCAAAATCAAAAAAAAACCAATTATCAAAATCCAACCCTCCTTAAACAAAACAACCACAAAAACACCCACAAACAACAACAAATCACCTAAAACAACATAACCACAAAAAAAACCCAATTCCAAAAATTAAAAAAAATAAAATCACAAAAAACAAAACACCAAAACATAACAAAATCCCCACCTAAAAAAAAATTTAACACAAACCCTAAAAAAACTTAAACAACCCACTCAAACCAAACAAAAAAACACTATTAACCCAAAAAATCAAAATCTACCCAATAATTCAATTATCACTAAAAACCCTTCAATTTCAAAAATCCCAACAAAAATCCCAATAAATCAAACTCACCAAACCAATATAAAACAAAAAAATTTCAACTAAAAAAACCCACTCCCCAAAACATAACCAAAAACAAAATAACCAAACAACACCTCAACCACTCCCTCAAAACCCTTAACAATCAAAAATTTTCACCCCACTATAAAAAAATCATTACCAAATTTCTTAACAAAAAAACAACAATCTAATCCAACCAAACACCAAAACCCATCCAAAAAATAAACATCCAAATCCATTCATCTCCCCCCAAAAATAATCTAAAAAAATAATATCACAAAAAAAATCATACCCCCCAAAACAAATTAAAAAATTCAAAAAAAAATAAAAAATACCATCAAAAACTCAACCCTATACAAATCAAAAAAAATCAACATAAAAAATTAAAAAAAAACAAAAACCAAAAAAAAAAAACACCCATAAAACAACCCCCAACTAAAAAATAAAATTAAAAAAAAAAATTAATCCCACCTAATAAAAAACCAACAAAAACCAAAAAACCACCCAAAAATCCCACCATACAAAAAACTCCAACTACCAAAAATAAACCCCCAAAACAAAAAAAAAAAAACCCAAACCCAATCTACACCCAAAAAAAAACCCAACCCCCCACACAATAACCCAAAAATTTCAAAAAACATAACCAATTAAACCAACCCTAATTCAACACAACCCCCCAATTAACCCAACAAAAAAAAAAACAAAAAAAAATCATCACAACACCCCAATACCCCAAATCAAAAAAAAAAAAATCCAAAAAAAATACCCCCTAACCCAAAAACCAAAACATAAAAAAAATCCCTCAACATACCCATAAACAAAAAAAAAAACAAAAACCAAACCCCCTACCAAAAAAAAAATAAAACTAAACACCTAAATAAACTTCATAATAATACAAAACCCAAAAAAAACCCAAAAACCATAAATAACCAAAACCCAAATTCCAAAAAACAAAAATCAAAAAAAATCCCCAAAACCCCCCCAAATACTAATCCTTAAAAACATAACCCCATCAAACTAAAAATAAAACCATCCAATTCCCAACCAAATTTATAAAAATACCAAAAAACACCAAATAAAAAAAAAAAAAATATACATCCCAACATTAAAAAAAAAAAAAAAATCCCAAAATTAAACAATAATCTAAAAAAAAAAACAAAACCATAAATATTACCAACAAAATATACAACCCAAAAAATAAAAACCCCACCCTTAATAAACTATTTAAAATTACCAAACCTAAAAACAACTCTAAATATCAATCCACCCATAAACCAAATATAAATCAATACAAACAATTAAACCCAATAAAACCACCCCAAACAACAAAAAAACCCCAAACCAAAAAAAACCAATATAAAAATTCATAATTATCCCAAAATATAAATCAATCCAAAACAAAAAAAAAACTAAAAAACTTAAAAAAAAAAAAAAAAAAAAATTCCACTAAATAAATAAAAAATAAATCAAACCCTTAACCTCCCAATAATACTAACAAACATATCCAAAAAAAAATATCACAACCCAACAAACAAAAAAATTAAAAACAAAAAAAAAAATAAACTAAAAATTCAAAAAATAAAACAACATCCCCCTCTTAACCAATATCCCAAAAAAAAAAAAAAAACAAATAAAACTCAAAAAAAATAAACTAAACAACCAAAAATAAAAATCAAAACTATTAAAATCAAAAAAAACCAAATCAAAAACAAAACCTCTCTTAATTATAAAAAAAACATAAAATCCCTACATAACTAATCAAATATAAACTATCACAAAACTCTAAAACTTAAAACTATAAAAACCCATACAAAAAAAAAAAAAAACCCACAAAAAACAAAACCATTCAACAAACAAAAACACAAATCAAAATAAACCAAAAACCCAAAAAAAAAAAATAACCAAATATTACAAAAAAACAATCCATAAAACCCAAAAAAAAAAAAATAAAACTAAAAAAATAATAAAAAAACATAAAAATAAACCACCAAAAACCCAAACAACCATAAAAAAAAAAAATAAATAATTATAACCAAAACCAAAAAATAAAATATACCACATCCAAAAAATAAAACCAAAACTTAATACAATACCATTAATTACAAAACCTACACAAAAAAAAATAAAAAAAAATAAAACACACATAAAAAATCAATAAACCCCATTACCTCCATCCACAAAAAAACCCATCATAATAAACCTAAAAAAAATTTAAAAAATAAAACACTCCAAAAAAAAAAAAAATAAACCCAAACCAAAAAAAAACAAAATCATCAAAATCATAAACAAATAAAATAAATAAAAACTAAACCCCTCCCAAAAAAAAAATCAAAATAAAAACTTACAAAATACAATCCCAAAAATTTCAAAACTAATATTAAATCAACCCCATAAAAAAAAAACTCAAATACCTTTTCCCTAAATAAAATATACCAATATCAACCAATAAAATTAAATTTTCCTAAAATTAAAAAAAAAAACCAAATAATAAAAAAACCCCTAAACCCATTAAATCAAAAACCTTCAATCAATCCCCCAAATTATATACAACTAAAAAATTCAATAAAAAAATAAATCTAAAAAAAAAATAAAAAAATAAAAAAAAACTTACATTTAACATAATTATAACATCACCAAAACACATATTCCATAAAAAAAAATATCATATATTTAAAAAAAATTAAAACCTAAACCCCCTTAAAAAACTTTCTACACAATTAAACTAAACAAAAAATCCAATATAAAAAAAACTCCAACCCTTAAAAAAAAACAAATTCAAACAAAAATAAAAATCAAACCAAACAAAAAAAATCAACTAAAAACAAATACCAAATTAAAATTTAATTAACTAAAAATTAAAAATATCCAACAAAAAACAATAAACCAAATAAAAATAAAAAAAAAAAAAACAACCAAAAAAATATTAAACCAAAAAATAAAAAATCCTTTCATTAAAATCCAACTATCAAACCAAACCAAAAACAAACAAAATATTAATAATAAAAAATCCCCCCCACAACTAACCAAATCTTTAATCCCCAAATCCAATCCCAAATACCAAAAAAATCATATCCATAACATTTAAATAAACCAAATAACCTTACCCCTTCTAATTAACTTCCCTATATAAACCCTAAAAAAAAAAAAAAAAATTCCCCAAAAAAACCAAAACAAAAATAACAAAACATCTTCATTCCTATATTAAACAAAAACAAAAAAAATTAAAAACTTCTCAACCAAAAAAAAAAATAAAATACCAAATAAAAACATAAAAAATTATATCAAAAAAAATAAATACAATTCTAAAAAATAAAAAAAAAAATTAAAAAAAAAAACTAATAACAAAACAATAAACTAATATCTAAAATAAAAAAACCAACCTCATTAACAAATAAAAAAAAAAAAAAATAAACAACCCAACCCAAAAAACAACATTTCATTCAAAAACAAAAAAAATCAAAATATAAAAAAAAAATCAAAAAACAAAAATACCCAATATAAAAAAAAATAAATAAAAAAACCACCATAAAAATTAATATTATAACCCAAAATCATCAATATCCACCTAATATAACTCAAAAAAAAAAAAACAAAAAAACATCCCCTTTACTAAAATATTATCCATAAAAAATTTAAAAAAAAACAAAAAAAAAAACCAAATCCACAATAAAATTAATCAATAACTAAAATATACAAAAACAAAAAACTAAACTAAAAAATTTCAAAATCTATACATAAACTATCAAAACTTTAAAAAACCAATACACCCAAAAAACTAATAAAAATAAAACAAAAAAAAAAAAATAAATAAAAAAAAAAATTTAAACAAAATATAAACATAACAACCCATTAAATACAAATAAAAAAAATCAAATCAAAAAACTTTATACCCCCAAAAAAAACTCAACCAAATAAAACAAACAAATAATATAATTATAACAATACAATAAACCCCTAAAAAAAAAAAACCCCCCTCAAATATTCATAAAAATAATACCCACAATATAATTATTATAATACAAAAATAAAAATCAAAAAACCCAAACCAAAAATAATCAAAATTACTAACATAATCAAAAAAAAACCAAAAATATAAAAAAAATCCAAAAAAACTACTCATTAATAAACACAAAACACCAAAAAAAATTAATCCAAAAAATATTAAAAAAAATAAAAAAAAAAAAACTAAATAAACAACCTCAAAAACCCTAAAAAAATTTAAAAAAAAAAAAAAACCTAAACAAACCAAATAAAAACTAA
>JAMPIV010003712.1:25000-48438 GCA_024509875.1 Oreohelix idahoensis
AACTAAAAAAAATCAAACAAACAAAAAAAAAAAAAAAAAAAAAATAAACTAACAAAAAAAACAAAAAAAACAAAACCCAAAAAAAATCCCCCAATAAAAACCTAACACCAAAATCTCAAAAAAAAAAAATATAAAACTAATAAAAAACAAACTCACTAACCAAAACACCTTAAAACCAAATAACCCAAAAAAAAAAAACAAATCAAAAAAAAACCCCAAAAAAAAAACAAACACCCAAACAAAAAAAATAAAACAACCAAAAACAAAAAAAAAAACTTAAACCAAAATCACCATCAAAAAAACATCAAAACAAACATAAAACATCCCCAAACCAAAAAAACAAATACAATCAAAAAAAAAAAAAAAAAAAACCCCTCAAAAATAAAAAACAAAAAAAAATATAACACAAAATCCAAAAAAAACAAAAAAAAAAAATCCAAAACCTCAAAAAATACCATAAACCCCCCAAACAAAAAAAAAACAAAACCAAAAAAAAAAAACAAAAAAACCCCCCATAAAATAAAAATAAAAACTTAAAAAAAATAAAAACCCAAACAAAACCCAAAAAAAAATACCTAAAAAAAAAAAATAACCAAAAAAAAAAAAAAAATAAAAAAATAAAAAATCCTAAAAAAAAAAAAAAATACAAAAAAAAAAAAAACCACAAACAAAAAAAAAATTAAAACACAAACAAAAAATATCAAAAACCAAAAATTACCCCCCAAAACAATTCCAAAAAAACTACTAACCATAAAAAAAAAAAAAAAAAAAAGGAGAAACCAAAAAAAAAAAAAAAAAAAAAAAAAGAAGGAAAAAGAGACAAAAACAGACAAAAAAAAAAAAAAAAACAAAAAAAAAAAAAAAAAAAAAAAAACACAAAAAAAAAAAATACCAAACTAAAAAAAAAAAAAAAACAAACCAATCAAATCCCCCCGACCCAAAAAAAAACAAAAAAACAAAAAAAAAAAAAAAACCAAAAACCCCCCAAAAAAAAACCTCAAAAAAAAACCCCAACCCCATACAAAACACCAACCAAAAAACACCCCCAAAACCAAAAAACCCCAAACAACACACCAACACCCAACCCACCCAAAAAAAACCCAACAACCCAAAAAAAAAAAAAAAAACCAAAACTAAACCCCAATAAAAAAATAAACCAAAAAAAAAAAAAAAAACAAAAATACCCCAAAAACCAAAAAACAAAAAAACACACATAAAAATAACAAACACATACCACAAACAAAACTAAAACCCAAAAAAAAAATTAACTAAACCAAAAAAAAAAAAACCCCACCAAAAACACAAAAAACCAAAAACAACCCACAAAAAAAAAACAACAAAACAACAAACCCCAAACCCACAACTTAAATTACCAAAAAAAAAAAAAAATCCCCATAATAACCCAAAAAACAAAAAAAAAAAAAAAAAACCTAACTAAACAACAAAAAAAAAATAAAAAAAAATAAAACCCCCAACACAACCAAAAAAAAAAATTCCAACCAACAAAAAAAAACAAAAATATAAACCACCATAAAAAACTACCCCCCCCCAAACCAAACTTAACCCAAAAAAAAAAATTTCAAAACACTAAAAAATCCCCCCAAAAAACAAAACCACCAAAAAACCCCCCCCCCAAAAAAAACCAAAAAATCCCCCCAAAAAAAAAAAAAAACCAAAACCCCCCCCTAAAACCCAATAAAAAAAAAACCCCAAACCAAAAAACCCACATTTCAAAAAAAAACCCCAAAAACCCAACCCATCCACCCAAATACCAAAAATAAAAACATTTCAAAAAAAAAAACCCCCCAAAACCCCCCAAACCCCCCCCAACCCCAAACCCAAAACAAAACCACCAAACCAACCCAATAAATCCAAAAAAAAACCCAAAAAAACAACAAATACACCTTCCCACCAAAAAAAAAAAATAACCAAAAAAACAAAAAAACAACCCCTACCCACATAAATAAAAAAAAAATACCCCCCCCAACTTAAAAAAAAAAATCAAAAACCAAAAATAACCATAAAAATCCAAAATATATCCCATACAAAAATTAAAAAAAAAAAAAAACACCTCCACCAAAATATACCCCATCTAAACCAATAACCAAAAAAAAAAATAAAAATCCAAATTCACAAAAAAAAAAAACAAAAAAAAAACAATAAACCCCAATTCCCCAAAATCAAAAAACAAATCTTAAAAAAACCCATAACCACCCACCAAACCCTTAAAAAAACAATTTCAATTCAAAATTTACCCCAAAAAAAAACAAACACCTTCATTAAACAAACCCAACAAACAAACTAACCTTTTACCCCCAATTTACAAACTCTAAACACAAAAACCAAACAAAAATACAATTTAAAAACCTAACAAACCAATTATAAACCTAACAAAACAAAATCCAAACCAAAAAACCTCCAACCTTCTAAACCCCCCTATAAACCTACAAACAAAATAAAACCAAAAACCACCCAAAAAAAATCTAAAAATCCCCCCAACCTTTTCCCAAATTACCATACAAAACCTAATAACAAAATTATAAAACCCTCAACAAAAAACAAAAAACCAACAATCATACCCAATAACAAACACTTATCAAAAAAAAACATATAATCCCCCCAACAAAAACCACCAACCCCCTAACATCCAAATAAAACTAAAAATCACAAACCCAAAAACTCAAAAAAATAAATCCTCAAAAACAATTAAAAATCAATCCCTACAACACCAAAATACTACAAAAAAAAAAAAATCAACTCAATCTTAAAAAAAAAACCCCTTTTAAAAACAAATATACCAAAATAAACCTAAAAATCACTTTAAAACCCCAACTCATAAAAAAAAAAACCCAAACATAATAATCATAAAAAAATCAATCAAAAACCCCCCAAACCCCAAAAAAACCCATTAAAACAAAAAAAAAAACCCCCCAAAACCAAATCCCCAATCAAAAAAACCATTTCCCAAAAAAAAAAATAAAACTTAAAAATAAAAAAAAAAAACCAAAATAAAAAAACCAAAAAAAAAAAAAAACCCCTAAAATCCAAACCCAAAAAATTATATAAAAAAAACCTCCAAACCCCAAAAAACCAAAAAAAAACCACCATCATACAAACTCATACAAAACAAAAATCATAAAATCCCCCCAACAAACAAAAAACAAAAAAACCCACAACCAACCAAAACACCAAAATACCCAACATCCAAAAACCTAAAAAAAAAACAACCACCAACAATACAAAAAAATCCAAATAAACCACCCAAAATTAACAACACTCCCAAATAAATCCCAAAACAAAAAAAATATACCAAACCAACAAAAAATTCTAAAATATCCCTAACCAAAAAACCCCAATCATTAACTTAAATAAAAATCCCAAATTTACCAAATCCAAAATAAAAAATAAAACTCTAACAAAACCACATCACAAAAAACTTACCCCATACCTAAAATACTTACAACCCCTTTAATCCAAAAAACCACAAAACCATATCCCTCAAAAAACCCAAACCCAAACCAAAAATTAAAAAAAATTAAAAAAAATCTACCACCCAAAAAAAAAAAAATTAATCTCAAAAAATAAAAAAAAACCATTCACAAACCAAAAAAAAAAAAAAACCAAACAAAACTTCAAAAAACCACATACAAAACCCCCCCCAAACCACAACAAAAAAACCCAACACCTCCAAATTCAAAAAAAACCCCAATAATAAAAAATAAAAACATTCCCCAATTTAAACCACACCAAATCCATAACCTAACAAACAAATCACAACCAAACCTACAAAACAATCAAATAAATCACATAAACAAAAACAAACAATCCCCAAAACCTAACAAAAACATCTTACAATAATCATACCTACCCATAAAAAATAAACCCAACCTAAAAAATACCCCCAAAAACAACATCAAAACCAAAAACCCAAAATTTTCAAAAACAAAAACCAAAAATCAAAACCCAAAATAATAAAATAAACCAAAAATCCCAAAAATCCCATAAAAAACAAAACAAAACAAACCCCCCCCAAATCCCAAAACAACAAAAACCCAAAACTTTACTAAAAAAAAACAACCTCCAAAAAATTAAAACCAAAAAATCAAAAATCACTAACTCCAAAAAAACCAAACTAAATAAAATCAAACAAAAAAAAAACAACCTTAAAAACAAACAAAACCTCCCTAACAAAAAAAAATAACCCAAAAAAAACCTCACCCAAACAAACACTAACAAAATACACCAAACAAAAAAAAAAAAAAAACACAAAAAACCCCACAAAAACCCAAAAAAAAAACCCCATTACAAAAACACTATTCAACCCAAAAAAAACCCAAAATCCCTAACAAAAACCTACAAACATCCAAAATCAAAATTAAACCCAAAACCCTACCATACACCAAACACCAAACACCAAATAAACACCACCCACACCATAAACAAAACTAAACTTTTAATTACACTCAACCCAAAAAAAAAAAACCTCAAAACCAAACTAACCCCCCCCCAAATAAACAAAAACACCAAAAACAAACAATAATCATTAAACCCCCCCAAAAACCAAAAAAACACCCACAATAAAAAAAAAAATACAAAAAACCACAACCAAAAAACCCCAAAAAAAACCCAACCCCACCCCCTAAAAACCCCTAAAAAAAATACCCCAAAAAAAAACACAACCCCTCAACAAACCCCATCTAAAACCAATATCAAACCAACCAAATAAAAAAAAACAAAAAAAAACCAAAAACCCAATAAAAACACCAACAAAACCAACACCACTAAACAACTATAAAAACAAACCCCCAACACCAACAAACAAAACCCCACCACCCAAAAATTCCAAACCCAATTACAACAAAAACAAAATCCAAATCAACCAAAAAACCCATCCAAAAAAAAAACCAAAACCACAAACAAAAAAAAAATCCAAAAAAAACACCAAAAATCCATATCCTACCCAACCCACAACAAAAACCCAAAACCAAAAACAATAAAAAAACAAACCCACCCCAAAACAAACCAACCCAAAAAACACAAACCACCCCCCAAAACTAAACCAAAACCTACCCACCCCACATCAACACAAAAAACAAAACAAAAAAAAAAAAAAAACCACCCCATCACTAAAAACCACAATCACCAAACCCCCAACACCCCAAACCCAAAATTAACAAACACCAAAACCAACCATTAAAAAAAAAAAAACCCACAAAACAAACCCCCACAAAAAAACACAAAACCAAAACCAACCAATTTACTATAAAAAACCAACAAAAAAACCCAAACAAACAACCAAAACCCCACCCCAACAACAACAACCCACATTCCAACCACAAACCATCCACAAAACCACCAACAAACAAACAACCACAACCCCAAACCAACCACAAAAAAACCACCAAAAATCACACAACCACAATTATAAATCATCCATACATCCATTCCTAAATATACAAAAAATCATACTAAAACTACATTACATCCTAATATAAAACCCATTTAAAACAAAAATCTATAACACATATTAAAACCAAACCTTAACAATACCCCATAATAATAATCCACCCCTAATCTACAAACCTATTTCATCCTATACTCCATACTCCCATAATAAACCCCCAAAACCATACTAAACTAACCATTCAAATAAAAAAAATATAATACAACCAACCCACAACAAAACTAAGTCATTATACCAACACACAATTAAACCCACTACTACCTTCCTCCCAGACTATGACTAAATACAAAAAACTTTAAACCCACTAATACACCCCCCAACAATATACATCCCCTTATATTTATTAATCCAAATTATAATAAAATACATTTAAAATATATCAATTCCTACTATTTATAAATTCATTAACTATTACATAAATCCATCACTTAAACTAAATAATATCACTATACTATTATCAAAACTCTCACACCTAAAAACTTATCCAAAAATCGTATTCCAAACATCTAACCCCCCTGTGTTCCTTATAACTCACTCCAAAACATTTTATCCACTACATACCATTACCCTTATCTTAATTAACATCATACCTAAACTATAGCATCCCCCCATTCTCATATAAAACTCTTAAATACCTTTTTCGATCTAAAATCTCTCCAACCCCACAAACTAAAAATACCCGAATTCCCATACATACTCAACTACCTTTCATCTTTACATCAACTAATTATCCATACTAATGTGTACACATATTTTAACAATCTTTTCTAAAACCCTTCCATCCCTAACTTCTCAACCACCATAAACCAATTCTTCCTTTCCCCATAACTCATACACTAATTCAATAATCACCCCTAAATCTTCTAATTTCATCCTAACATAATTCAATATTAACATTCTCTCCTAAACATACCTTCCCCTACCATCTCACACCATTTTACCCTCTAATTATCCACCAAATTCTTCAATATTATAAACATTTCTCAAATCCCTACTCATCTCATAAATTTCTATATTCAACCTCATATAACTTACTACCATTCATCAAATAAACATCACCCTAATATATTCCCTTCCACCTCCATCTAATATTTAATCACACTTAATCTTTTCACTCTTCCAATAACCACATCAAATATACATCGAAATTTAACCTCCACATCCACTTGACAATCCCTTCACTATTCAATCCACCTCTACACCACAATCACTTATATCTCACCCATTCACTAACTTATACCCACTACCCCATCAATATTCCCTCTCCAACCACCACTACCACCTACCCCATAACTATCCTCCATCCTTCCCCCCCCTCACTTTGTCCAACCATTCACATCACCTCTGAATCCGAGAATCTCCCCAATTTTCTACTCCTCCCACATAAATTTCCCACTACTACCTCAATTCTTGTCCTAATGCATCACACAATCCCATTTGATTAAACTGAACCTCCTCTCAAACATCACTAAAAAATGCTATGTGATTGCTCATCCCACTCTTCTCATATCTAACTATCTACCTGTTCTCCCACCCAGCTCTATGTTTTATAGTAATGATTGCCCACTCCATAAAACCACCTCAACCCTCCATCTAACCAAACTCAATCTCATTCTCCCTTCCCCCCCCCCCCCATCCTTCAACAAATACTTTTTATCCATTCCTCTCCATCCTTCTCACATTCATCCGATTCACATACTCCATATCCCTCCCCAAATAATAATATACCAATCACCTCTAACCTACCTCTAATCCAACCACCATTACTCCACAAATACGCAAATCCAATCTCTAACCATATGTGGCATAACCAACTTTAATTTGTGTGTGTACATTTCCAACACTGTAAAATGATCTAACCTCTGCTCTGAGTAACAAACAAATAGGACAAATCACTTAATAGAAATGTGATGATTAATCCTAGAACGCTCCCCCCTATACCACAGATTCGCTATCTAAACACAAGCATTTCTTCTCCTCCTCCACTAAAATCAAATTAACCATTCAATTAAAATTCCCTGTCTAAGTTTTCCCAAAACCCCAATATCTGCTTATCAGTATCTACCCAAATTCTAACACACAATCCAACGCACTCTGCAACAGAAAATATAAATTTTATAAATAAAAATATACAATATGAAACGAAACACGCGGTACATGACTCTGCTCTTGAGTTAGGGAAGAAGAAGGCAGCGAGAAAAGAAGCTCCGGTCACCATCCCCTGGTCTAAGCTGAACCCACTATAGTGAAGTCTGTAACACTTCACTCCCTACGACAATCTCTGCTATGATACTATCTAGTGTTTACTACCCAGCTGTACATGAGTACCTTGAGTTAGGAAAGCAAGGGCAGAGAAGTAGGGAATGATCGTCTGACCTCATAAAGCTCAGATCTTGCATAGTAAAGTTTTCTAACATTTCACTCCTCTACGGCAGCATCTGGTATGGAACTACCTCTTGTCAGTGTTGACTAAATGTGATCGAGGATTGATAAATGAGAAGCTGAGATCACATGACCTTTAAAAAAAGCCAGCTAAAAGTGAGCACAGGTGACGAAAACGGAGATGAAAAAAAAAAATTTTGAGAGAAGGAAATTACAAAGACGAGAGAGGGGAAACGAGGAAGAAATTGATGAAAATGATGAGGATGTCATAGAAAAAAAAAGGGAGGTGAAATAAAATAAAAATACCTTTCTTTATTTTACCTATGATAAAAACATCATACACGTACAGATAAACGCGGACGTAAAAATAGACATGATGAATTTTTTGTGAGAAAACTTGCATGGTGGACTGTGAAGTATTCAAAATAAATCTTTAAGAAGTTGAGGAAAACATTCAGAAGTAAATATTTAAGTCGGCAAGATTCAAAAACAAATAGAAAGAAGAGATAATGTTAAGAGTGTGACATCAGCAATAAATACTAAAGTAGAGACATTTTAGGTCTTTGGTATTTGGTTTGGTTTGGTTTTAAGGACTATCTTCATTGCACACGGTCAACTCCATCAGTGCTCCGATCTCCTCCTTAGTTCACACAAGGAGAATCTCAGCATAGTGCACGAACTCCGCAGCACGGCGAGGGTCTCAATGTATGTATACAGGAATAATACATTCTATAAATATTTTTGTGGTGGGTAGGTTTCTTAATGTTTTAACTTTAGTCAAGGCAGCGGCCATATGGCCTACTCTTTACGATCTCCAACTGCCAAAGGATTTTTAACGTGCGTAACTTGCACAGGGACATCCTATCTTGTTGCCCTTGTCCGAGAAAGCTAGGCATCCGATCTCACCACGCAGTAGATGTGGGAGGGGGGGGGGGGGGGGGGTATGACCAAGAAAAAATAGAAGAGGGAAGAACACGTGCAGTAGATACTGCTAAACAAATAAGAAAATGAAGACTAAAGAAAACTTTCTGAGGATACTGTCATACAAACAAAAATAAAAGTAATGACAACGTTTGAGAGAAACTATGAAACTGAATAAGACACGCGCAACTTTTTTTTTTTTTTAAAGAGATATGAGATGAGAGCGGAATAACATCGGATGAGCTACATTTGCTTCCACTCATCCTTTATATCGACAGAGTCTACCCCGCTCAACATAATTTTCGGTAATAATTCGGAAATGGTTTGTAACTTTATTTTCCATTTTTCGTTTTATTTATGTCGGAGCTGTACTTAAAGAACCGTTTGGGATAAGAACAGGAGTACGACAGGGATGCCTCTTGTCTCCATTTCTTTTCTTGCTGGCAATAGATTGGGTTATGAGATCATCGACAACACACAACAGAAATGGAATCCAGTGGACTCTGAATAAGCAGTTGGATGATCTGGATTTTGCTGATGACTTGGCTCTTCTGTCCCATAACCGTAATCAGATGCAGGACAAATTGAAAACACTCGATGAGAGGTCACAGCAATTGGGTCTGAAAATACACAGGGAAAAGACAAAAATAATGAGAATAAATGCAGGTAATGATAACAGGGTTGAACTTGAAGAAACACCAATTCAAGATGTAGAATCATACACATATCTTGGCAGTAATATAGACAAAGTTGGAGGGACAGACAGCGATATCAAAATAAGAATACAAAAGGCAAGAGGAGCTTTCATTGCATTGGGAAATATATGGAGATCAAGAGAAATCGGATCCAACACGAAAATAAGAATCTTCAACTCAAATGTGAAGTCAGTCCTATTGTATGGCTCGGAGACATAGAGAAAAACAAAGACAACAACCAAAAAGCTACAGACTTTCATAAATGGGTGCTTGCGTAGAATAGAGGGATTAAAATGGTATGACAAGGTTACCAACGTGGAACTGATGACAAGAACTAGACAAGTGCCAGTGGAACAAGAGATGAGAAGAAGACGATGGCGATGGATAGGACACACACTGAGGAAACCTGTTGATAGCATTACAAGGCAGTCCTTGTTCTGGAACCCCCAGGGCAAGAGAGGCAGAGGAAGACCAAGAAGTACATGGAGAAGAGAGTTGGAAACAGAGGTGAAAATGATGAGGAGAACATGGAAAGAACTTGAGATGATGGCACGGGACAGGAGGACTTGGCATGTGTTTGTTGAAGGCCTATGCTCCTTTGGGAGTGGAGGGTTATGAATGAATGAATGTACTTAAAGTTGATTGTTCAAGTACTTAGTGCAGCGAAAGGTTTTTATGAGTATAGTTGTCAGTAGTAGTTACTGATAGAACAGAAAAGAATTCCATCTGTAAAGAATATAGCCCTAGTGTCAGAGAAGAGCACTGGTATCACAGGATAGTGACGGCTGTGAAGGTCTTTACTTCAGATAGTAATCAGATGAAAGTTAGAGCCTAAGATGCCACCTTTGCTAGTAACAATCCTATGATAATCAACAATTCATTACAATTCAAAAGGCAACAATATAAAATTGATAAGTCAGAGAATTACAATTACTGAATAATTTATTATGAACATCTATCTATTGTTTTCTTCTTGTGCAAATTATAAATGATGAAACTGATGGAAATTGAATGAATAAAGATTAATTAAACAATTACTCAATAGTTAAGTTTCAATTATTAACTAGACAAAAGTCATTTTCTGGAATCTTGGAAATAGAACAGAAAGTTCATGTAACTTTTCCTTTAGAACTAAATTGTCTCTTGTCTTGCTTATTTTCTTAGAACCGTTTGTTTCATCATAACAGTTACTTTGCTGTTACCACTCAAAATGGCTGCTTGAATTTCTCACATAGAATACTTATCATTTAAGTTTTGTGAATGTCCTCTAGTAATACTACACAGCAATATCAGTTGTAGGTCTTGTACCAGGCCACCAAGCACAGATGGGGCAGGTTACACGAATAAAGATGGCAATATATGGTGCTCCTGCGTTGGTCCAGGAAGGCACTATTGATCTAAAATTCGAGACTTCTTTCTGGAGTATGACACGAATGAACCCTCTTAGGATAGATGCAAAGTATAAAACAGACTCAGTTTGCTGAGGTAGAGCTGCACGGCATATAGATGGTAAAGGTTTTAGCCCCGGCAAGCGTCTCCTTCCTTCAATCTATCTGTCTTCTACTGTGTGTGTCAAGTTTGAAAAGTCTGCTGCTGGCCTTATTATAGAGAGAGCGCGGGCGTATCGGAAATTCCATTTCTTTCCTTCACTCCATTCGTTTGCAATTCACGTAAATCCATGGTACCGTTAAAACAAAAATTCCTTCTGCAATTACGCCATTTGCAAATCGTTCGCGACACACACGCGAGTGTGCGTTGATTTGATTGGACGATATTTCCCTATACAGTGAATGTTAAGGCATTGTTTCATCATGCTACACACTTGGTAATAGCTATTTACAGCGGGATTTTTGTTTGCTTATTTCTAGACTATTTTCAGTATATGCCTAATTGTTTTGCTGTTGGGAGATTTCAAGTTTAGATTTGCTTTTAATTATTTTGTTGCTTTTATTTTTCTTATTCTTATTTGTTATGGTCTTTTTGTTTATCTTTCATATGAACTGTTTCCTTCAGTTCATGGTATACCTATTTAAAAAAAAAAAATTAAGTATTAACACGTTTTTAATGTTTTTTTTCTTGTCGTTCTTAAAAATAAAAGGATTATTGGTATTGTATTATTAGTATTTGGGAGCCGCGGTAGCATAGTGGTTAGTGCACTGGCTTCCTAGCTCAGTGGTCTGTGGTTCGATCCCCAGATGAGGTGGGATTTTTTTTAGGCCGGAAACGGCTCCTGTGTCGACCCAGCCCCAACTGGGTACCAGAGCAACTCTGGGAAGGTTAAGGCGGCCAGCGTGATGTTGACCACATCACCTCTAGTGTGCCGATGGTCAAGAAAATATGGGCCTCACACCATTTTCCCAATATGCCTCAATGGGCGTGTAACGGGATCCTTTTCCCATTATTAGTATAATAATAATATTATTATTATTATTTATTTCGTGGATATATCCTCCAATCCGGAGTAAGGTCCCACCAGGATAGGACGATTTCAACATACCTCGAATCCTATACCTTGAAGTTTGGGACACCCAGGTGCTGGAAATTAGTGTCACTATGCACCTGATGCGTGGTCAGGGAGACAGCTGGTTGTTATTATTCCCCACCCTCGTGCCAGTCCTCGAGCCCCGAGTGCTGCTTGCAGTGTAGACCATTTCGGCACCTAGTGACCGCCCTTCTCTTTGTCCCCCTTCGTGTTTTTAAAATTCTTATTCTTCACGCCATGTATTACTACCCCCGAGATCGCAGAGTCCGATATTTGGGCGCAAATAAAAGACACGTCTCCTATGATTGGTCTAATTCCAACACGTCGAACCATACAACGTATCCACTGGTATGTTTGAATCAACACCGATTCGTCCAATGAGAAAACTGGTCCTATGCTATTCGTCCAAGTGTAAATTAGATTTGACATCATGATGGCTCCATATTTCTCAAAGATGAACAAAGGGAGAAAAAATATCAGACTGAGAACAAATGAAATTGTAGTCAAGAAAATCAATATCAGAAGCTTGTGCTTTGACCACGGAAGATGCGTCACAAACTCTTTCCCTGAACAGATGTACAACAGAATACGGAAATATGAAGTAATTATACAAGGGGATTGACATAAGTCTTGGGCCTGACCATGAAGGACATGTCACAGAGAGCTGAAATTTTGTATAGTGTTTATTCCTTTTTAGTATAGCCACTGTCTGATATGACACACTTCTGCCATCTCTGCTTGACCTTGAAAAGACCTTGGGAGTAGAACACCCTATTTTTCAAACTAAACCAGTCATCACATGCCAGTATAACCTCTTCATCGCTGTCAAAATGATTTCCTTTTAGCTGTTTTTTAAGATTTGGGAATAGAAAAAAGTCTGATGGAGCCAAATCTGGAGAATATGGTGGGTGTGGAAGAATTTCAATATTCAAATCGTTGGCTGCTAGCTGCACAAGCCGTGCTTTGTGAGAGGGCGCGTTGTCTTGAAGCAAAGGAAGATTTTGAGTGCGCGTTATCCCTCGTTTCCTGGTCACAACCTTTCTTAGTTTTGTGAGAAGATCTGCATAGTACTGTCCATTAACTGTGTTGCCACGAGGCAGATAATCTTTCAAAAGGACACCTTTGCCGTCCCAAAAAACAGTCAGCATCACTTTTCCTGCAGACTTCTGCGCCCTCGGCTTGACATGTGTTGGGGAGCCCGGGGTTTTCCATTGCATGCTGGCAATTTTGGATTCGGGGTCATAATGGTGTACCCAAGTCTCATCTACTGTCACCATGGTCTCCAAAAAAATTTGTGACTGACACTTTTTGAGCAACTGTTGACAGCAATTTACCCTCGTTTGCTTCTGTTCACGTTTCAACAGTCGCGGAACCCAGCATGCACACACTTTTCTCATGTTTTCTCTGTTGTGTAAAATTCTATAAACTGTTCTTTATATTTAGTTTTACTGTACTAGCTATCTCCACAATTGTCATTTTTCGATCCTGGTCAATGATTTTCTTCACTCTTGTTGCATTTTCATCGTTGCACTCTGAGGCTGGTCTACCAGATCTTGGCAGATCAGCAACATTTGAGCGGCCGCACTTAAACTGTTGACACCAGTTTTTTACCGAAGTATATGAAGGACAAGAATCACGAGACACTGGTTCCATCTCCCTGTGTATTTCTGTAGGTGTTTTTCACTGCAACATCACCCACCCACAAACAAACCCCAAACCCCAACCCCAACCACACCCAAAAAACAAAAAACCCAACACACAACCCAAAAACACCCCCCACCAAACCAAACCAACCACCCCAAAAACCCACCAAAACAACCCCCCCCCCCCCAAAAAACCCAAAATAATTATTTATACCAAACCAACCCCCCAAAACCAAAAACCCCAAACCCACCAACCACCCCCCCCCCCCCCCAACCCACCCCCACAAACCCCCCCCTCCCCAACCAAACCCCCAAATCAAAACCCCACCCCCCCCCAACCCCAACCCCACAAACCCAACAAACCACCCAAAACCCCACCCCACCCCACCAAAAAAAAACCAACCCACACCCAACCAACCCCCCCCCCAAATCAACCAAACAAAAACCACCCCAAAACCCCCACACAAACCCCAAAAAAACAAAAACCCACCCACACACCCATCAACCAAAAAACAAACCCAACACCCCCCAAACAAAATAAAATAACTTTTCCCCATCTTTTAAACCATAAATACTCCCCATAACATTTCCCAACCCCACACCACCAAATCCACCAACACAACCCCCCCCCTTATAATCAACCCCTCCCCCATAAACTAAAAAAAAACCAATCATCCATGATCCCCCAATCCCCCCCCCACCAAAACCAGCCACCTCATCTCATTTGAATAACTATTTAATTGAAACCAGCTTATCCCCCTCCCCCACTAACCCACCCCCCCCCCCCCATCAAAACCCCCCCAAAATATCAAACCCCACCCCCCCCCCCCCTAATCCTTTCAAATAAAAATATTCTTTTTACCCATCAATCCCCCATCCCCCCCCCCCCTAAATATTATTCACCCCCCCCTCCAAACTCCACAAAAAAACCCAACCCCAACAAATACCCAACCCCCCCCCCCCAACCATCCCCCCCCCCCCCCCACCCTATAACCAACACCTCCCCCCTCCCCCATCCCAACCACTCCCAATCCTTAAACCACCCATAAAACCCATTCACACATCCCCCCCCCCCATCTTACCCCCCCCTTCAACCCCCCCCCCCACAAAACCAAAAAATTTTATATCCCCAACCACAAAAACTTACTCTAAATTAAACTCATGCCCCCCCCCTTAACCTCCACCTACCAACTATTTCCAATCCACCAAACCAACAAAAAACCAAGAGCCATATTACCCACACCCTAACCTACAAAATTTAATCCCAATTCCCCCCCCCTCAGCCCTAACCACCCTCCAAACATAAAAAAAAATATACCAATCCCCCCCCACAACCCCCATCAATTTTTTTGGTTTTAAACCACAACACCTTTTCCAACCCATTTAAAAAATTCTTTCCATTATAAATTAATTTTTAACAAAAAGGTTTAAAATAATTCCCCAACACAAAAAACCCAATGCATTAAATTTATAACCCCCCAACTGCATTACCCAACCTAAACACTCCAATATTATCCCCCCACCAAACCCAATTCGTTCCAACCCCAAAATACCACCCCAAAACAACCCAACCACACCCTCCCACCAACCTCAGGCAATTGAATTTACCCCAAAACCACCAAAATTAAATAGGTGGTTCTTGTTAAGTGTTAACCTTTATAACCTAAATTCTTTGCAACAAAAAACCCTAAACTGTTTTTTTCCCAGTACACCCACCAAAACAAAAACCACCCAAAACCAACCAAAAACCTGTAATCAATTAAATAAAATCACTTATACTCCCCCCCAAAGGAAACATAACCAACCCCAACCCCATATACCTCTACCAAACCAAACCCCAATTTATTACCACTCAAACCAACTTACAAAAACCCCCCCATGTAACTACACTTCCCTAAAAACATCCAAGTTGCTCAACCAATTCTTTCATACCTTACACCCAGGACCCAAATCACTTATCCCCTTGGCAGTTTTTCAACCAAAGATAAACTTATTGATGTGGTGTTTTAAGTTGTTCTTGGTTCACCTGTTTGAACAAAACACTTCCTAAGTTAATTAAATAATGTCCCGTTCATTGACCAAACCTCCAAACAAACCCCCCCGCCACCAAAATTCCAAAAGGCCCTTACAAACAACCCCAACACCTTTTTTATCCCCCTTAGTGTTTCCACCAACAGCTTAAGGCCCACACACACCTGTAGGTGTTGGAGCATTGAAAGTTTAAAACACTAATCCCCCCCCATCTTAGCTTCACAAAAATCCCCCACAATTTAACCAAAATACGTTTTTCCATCCCCATGGTACTACATATTTTTTTAATCTTAACCATTCCTTTTTTTTTTTTTTTTATCATTCCCCAGGCGTTTTTTTTTATTTTGTTTTTGAAATTAATAATTCTTTCAAAATTATTTTAAGATTAATACCAAACTACATTGTTTCATATCTCCCTTATTAAAGTCAAAACCTCATCCCCAAGAATATTCTTTTTCTTTCCTCACAACTACATGCATTGCATCTTCCCAACACTCTTTGTATTGGTCCCTAGAATCCTGACCAAAATATACCAGAAAAATCTGATTCACTGTTCCCTTCTAAAACAATATCCCAACCATCACCTATTGTAATCCCCTTTATACTGCTTCCCACACCATTTCTAAATTTAATAACACATATAGTACAGGAACCCAATTTACCTCTATCGCCCCTTGGATTAACTAATAAAAAAATATATAGAAACAATCAACATAACACCCAAATTACTCTTCACAATTAATATAATCTTCTTTTTTTCATATTTTATTTGTCAGCTTTAAGACCTAAAAAAAACCAGAACCTGTTAGCAACATTAATTTATACAAATGGGGCTAATTAAAAACCCGATAATTTAACAATTTTTTTTTTATCCATGGAATGCTGTTTAGTCCTTAAAATACGGTTAATCTTTATTTTTCCACCTAACCCACATTATCCCAGATGTCGCACTTTAAATATTTTATTAAAAATTTAAAATCTAAACACCATCCATGGACATAATCTAATTCAAAACATTAAGTGTCTTTCTTAAATTTCTTAACTTTTCCTTATTACTAACAAGTTAAACAAAAACTAAGCTGACAATCACAACTTCCCCTAATCTTGGTATAACAATTTTATTTTTTTTTATATTAAAATTATTCAGCCTGTCCTTTAATATAAAATGAATACTGTCAACCACAATTCCGGCACAATTACATTTATAGTTAAAAGTAACCTATTGATTAATGGGTAAAACTAAACTATGAATTGCCCCAATCGGACATAAGGATATAAACCGGTGACTGGCGTAAAATCAAATTTCGGTTGGCCGAGCATACTAGTAACCACTTTCGCAAGCCATGTTAAATTCACCCCCAGAGCAGCATGAATTTTCAACTAGCTAAATTAAAATATTTAAAAATTCCATCGTTAGGCAACCGTCCGGAATTTCCTCTTCAAAAAATAAAAATCCGCCCCTAAATCTGCTAAATACCCATATAAAAAATTTAAAGTGTGAAGGCAAAATTGAAAGGGAACATTTTTAAGGTTTGTTTAACACAGTACAAAAATTTTTTTTAAAAAAAATTTTTAAAATTACAAAAATTTCTGACTCCACAATTATTAAATCTTTTTTATTCACAAGTATTTTGTATTTTAAATGTTAATAAAATACCTATTCAAATAAAAGTTTTGCTTTATATTACCTCTAATTTATCCTATTTAAATTATCTTTGACAATAATTTTCGTAATCCTTCATTGTATTCCTTAGATAAACGCACCCCTTCCCACATAATTTGAATAGGCCGAAATATGATTCTAATCATTCTTTATGAACTTTGTGTATTTACTTACATGTTTACTGCCCTTTATATCTCCACCTTTTTCCTTAATTTTGGTTTACACACAATTTCTTACCCCAAACCTGATATTAAATCTTTTTGTTAACCTAATTACATATTTTCCTTCCTAGGAATGGCTCCACGGGTAAAACTAATGTTAGCATCATTGCCTTTATCATATATTAATTGTTTTAGTTTTTCTACATATGGAATTTCTTATTCCAATTTTATTGCTTTTCAAACGAATTCATATTTTTTTCATAGTTTTCATCAGCAATATATGCTTTATTCCCAGTTCCAATTTTTACAAGGTTTTTTTCACAGCATCCTTTACTTTTAAGTTATAATTAGATAAATTCTCATAATTTTTCTTTTATTATACTACTTACAGCTACTATTTTTTTTTTTTTTTTTATCAATCTTTTAATTCCATTAAAATTTTATTTGTTTATTGCTATTTTTTCTTATTGAAAATGCATTAGTTTATTTACTTTTTTTTAATTAACTATCTTTTGTGTTACTTAATAATTATTTTTCCAAGATATTTTACTTTATATTATATCTAGGCTTTTTTTTTTCTTTTTTTTACCTTTTTTTTACTTTTTTAAATTTAAATTTCTATTAAGAACCTTTTTTTTTCTTATATTAATATACAACTTCTTCCACAATTTAAAACTTTTCGCGCCATTTTTATATTGCACTATTTAAAAAGCTTTAAATTGCTATTTATTTATATAAACACTTACTAAAAGATTATCTTTTTACTTTTCTTTTCTATTTTAACGGTTTCTCGAATACTATTAGAAACACCTAAAATATTTTTTTTTTTTTTTTTTTCTATATCATTTAACTTCTATACTAAAAAATTTAGCCTTTATTAAATAATCTTTTCATTATTTTATTAAGTCTATTTTATAGTGGTCTTTTTTATTTTAATAATATGCCCAACTTAAAGAATCTAATATTCTTATTAAAATACCAGCCTCATAATCGGGAGATTTATCAACGTTTAGCTATTGTATTACTGTGGCAATACATAATTATGGGTACCGAGTTATTACAATGACGCATATATACTGCTTATTATATCACCATTTTAGTTACGATTACACTAACACTCGTACAATAAGAGAACTAGAGTCTCAAATTCAGTCATAACGGGGGACTCAGTGGGGGGGGGGGGGGCAAAAAATTATTATAAATTATCTAACGCTCTCCCTCCTCCATCAAATTCAATGTACCTCCCTTACTTTAAACTCTCCTCCTCTCCGCATCAATCTCTCCAACCCTTCCCCCCATCTTCAATCCTCCAATGATACGCCACTTAGATATAATCCTCTCAAATGCGAGCTCACCTTCTATATTAAAAACTTTGCGTCTTGTTTGCTTATGGGGACACGTTCTACCGGGTCTGGATCAATAAGTGCATGGAACCACCTCATTAGCTGTGTGTCAAAACCTACGCACATCGATACTCCCAGATATTAAAACAAAATATCGATGCGAAGATAATGGGCAGATACTAACAAAAGTGGCTAGGCGCTACATTCCGACATTCGTGTCTTGTGCATGATATTTGACGCTTACCCGCTCTCGTCTTTAGTTGTTTGACAGAGATAGTACAGTCAAAATATTGGACCTAAGCACTACATCATATGGTTTGATCGAGTTAGAATGGCGAAGATGTATAATATGACATTTATGGATAACAAGCGCGGGGAAGTATGATCATTTTTTAGTTATCTGGGACTTTCAAAATTAGAATATCTTTGTATATATGGCATATACTATACTGGACAGGCATATTTAGAAGAAGTCTATCCGATATAGGCTCTTGGAATATAGGGTCAATATATCTATACTAAGTAGAAGGAGGAATCTATGATTATTTCTAGTAAGTAAGTATTTATAAGGTATGTAAGCCAAAACGTATATGTTGATGGCAAGGCATCTATTAATATATTAGTTATTTTATTAATTATCTATTCTAATTTACTATATATATTATACTTTTTTTTACTCGGATCTTACGTCTTATTACACGTTCTTCGTGCCTTGAAACACCTTAGACTTTATTTTATATAAGCATTCTTTTACTTCCTTACAATTGTCTTCAGAGAGAATTTTTTCTCTTACATAGGATCAGTAGGCTAATTGAAATTACAGTTTTATTGAGTTTAGGATATTCTTTCGTCTCGTAAAGCCCCAATTTTAACTTAAATAATGTTAGTAGCCGTAAGGCGCCCAATGTATTTTAATGAACTTATAGATAGAGATCCCCTCTTTACCCTTTGTATTCATCTCAAATCCTATAACATTCTTTCCTTAAGATACTACATTTTTCGTAAACAGGGAAAAAGACACCCAAAAAACGGGTTAATTTTAAAGAAGTGTTTATTCTTATGACAGAAAAGTGTGAGTCTGTGTACTAATTGTTCTTCAACATTTTTCTGCGACTTGCGGTATCCTTTGTGGATTTTTCTGCCTATCAGAGTATTAACTATTGTGTAAATAATGGTTTCAGCTCAGTGCTATTTTTGGTAACTTATCTAGTGTTATTATCTTACTGAGTAATTTACCCACGGGGGCAATTTTTTATTACCTTGGATTGTGGAGATAACTTTTAATGTTCGATTTTGTTCGTAAGCTTGTGTGTGTGTGTGGGAATACGTTGGCTAACACGGTTAAAATAATCTTGTCACGCCGCGCGCAGCCGAAAAACTGAAACAGCGCCAGAGAGGATTTTTGAGTCGATTAAGTGGGGAGACTGTAATGGGAAAAGCCTGAAATCTGAGGCAAAAACTGCGCGAAAGAATGGGAGAGCTGTGTTGATTTGTGTGGAGTGGGAAGGGAAACGGAGAGTGAGAGTTTATTTTTGTTTGCATGAGTGAGAGAAGAAAATAGGTGTGCGTGTTTTAGGTTTGTAATAGAATGCTTGATACTTGTTTATTTCCAGAGTTCTTTAGTCACCTGACCGTGGCTTCTTAGTTATACTGGTGCATCTTGTTTTACGGCCACAGTTCTTGTTATTCTGTAGCTACATTGCTCTACTGCAGTTTCCCAGTTTATTTACTGCGCTTCCTGGATTATAAAATACCACATCGATTGCTGATATGCTGCGGGTCAGTGTTTAACCTTTCGACAGCTAACAGGATTACTACCTACTACACCTATTGCGCCTTTGCCATTACCATCATCAGCACATACGGTTGCCTCCATTGAAATCATGATTGAGGGCTATACGGTCATACCCATTAATTCGGGTTCAGACCGGTGGGGGTTTGGGGGGGGGTGGGTGGGGGGTATTTGAGGGGGGGTGTATTTTTGTTGGGGGGGGATTTTGGTTTGGGGGGGTGGGGTGGGGTTGGGGGGGGGGGGGGGTCAACTGGGGATGTTTTGGGGGGATGGTTGGGGGTTTAGGGGGGGGTGGGGGGGGGGGTGGTAGTGGGGAAGTGTTGTTTGGTGGGGTTTGAGAAAATTGTGTTGTGGTGGGTTTTTGTGTTAGGTAGAGAAAATAGGGTATGGTTTATAGTGGGTGTTGAGGAAAATGGTGTTGGTAGGGTAGTGGTAATTGTGTGTAGTGTGGGGGGGGGGGGGTTTGGGTTGTGAGGTTGGGGGTGTTTTATTTTTGGGGGTGGGGTGTTTTTGATTGGTGGTGTTGTTTGGGGGGGGTTGGGGGGGGGAATGTTTGGGTTTATTGTTTAATTTTTTTGTTTTTGGTTTTTTTTTGGTGTGGTTGTTTTTTTGTGGGGGGGGGTGTGGGGGGTTTTTTTTTATTGGGTGTTGGATGGGGTGGGGGTTGGTTTTGTTTTTTTTTTTTTTTATGTGTGTATGTTTTTTTTTTATTTTTGTTTTATGTTTATTATGAGGTTTTTTGTGGGGTATTTTTTTGTTTTTTTTTTGTATGGTGTTTTTTATTTTGGGGGGTAGGTTGGGTGGGGGTTAGTTGGGGTTGTCCCCGGTGTGAGCAGGGTTTTGTTTGGGGGTAAGTTTTTTTATTGTTTAAAGGTAGTTACCATTGTTTTTTTTATTCTTTTTTTTTTTTTATTTTTTTTTTTATTTCTTTTTTCCTTCTTATTTCTTTATTTTTTTCTTTTTATTTTTTTTTTATTATTTTTTTTTCTTTTTTTTTTTTTTTTTTTTTTGTAAAATCGCTTTTATTTTTAAATTTAATAATTATCCGTGCACACAGCTTATTTTATTTTTAATTACGCACCAGTTTTACCTGTGTTTTTTTTTTACTCTGGTGGCATGCAGATTTTTTTTTTTTTTTTTTTTTTTTTTTTATTTTTTTTTTTTTTTTTTTTTTTTTGTTTTTTTTTTGTTATATAAATTTAAAGTCATGATCCTTCATCATTCAGTGTTTTTTTTTTTTTATACTTTTTTTTTTTTTTTTTTATCAATTTTTTTTTAAAGAAATATATCGAATCTAATCACTTGGGAAATTCTTCGCTTTTTTATTATATAAAAAAAAAACAATATATTTTAATAGGAATCTCTGTCATTTTTAATTTTTTTTTACATTACCCCAGTTTTCTTATAATTTTTTTTTTTTTTAACATATATTTTGTAACAAATACACTATATTTTTTTTTTTTTTTTTAATGTGCGTTTACGGAATAAGGGGAAGGGGGGGGGGGGGCTATTATTTATTTCGAAATAAAATAATATTTATGATTTTGTTTTTTTTATTATATAAGTTTTTATTTTTTTTTAACGGAAACTTTTAAAAAAAACAAAACATTTATTTTTTTTGCATTAAAAATTTCCAACTTTTTAAATAGTTGGGAAAAATCTAAATTAGGGCCTCAGTGAAAATATTTTCGGTATAGTTGAATTAAATATCAGTTTTTTTTTACATACTGATGTATTTTCACGAAAAGGACACCTCTATTTAAATTAATATTTATTCAAATAAATAATTTAAAAAAAAAAAAATAGATTTTATTTTATTTTTTTTTAAATATTTAAAAAATATAATGTTTCTTTTAAAATATTCCTGGTTTAACACCAAATAATCAAAAAAAAAACAAATATATAAACACACTTAATAATACTCACACAAAAAAAAACAAAAAACAAAAAAAAAAAAAAAAAAATACAAATATATATTTTTTTTAAAAATTTTATACAATAAAACTAATAAATTAAAAAAAAATAACAAAACAATATAAATACAACACCACCACCCCCAAAATATAAAAATATATTAAAACACCAAAATTTATATTTTTTTAAAAAAATCAAAAAAAAAAAAACCACAAAAAAACCCCCCCCCCCCCCCAACACCCAAAACACCACACCACATATACCCCCCCCACCCAACGCTCTCAAAAAAAAAAACCAAAAAACCAAAAAAAAAAAAAAAAAAAAAACAAAAACACAAAAAAACAAAATACCACAAAAACAAAAACAAATCAACAAAACCCAATCAAATAAAAACAAACAACAATCAACCAAAATACACAACAACACCACCCACACAACCCCCCCACACAAAACACAAACCAACAAACCACCCAAAAACCCACCACACCAAAACACAAAACACACAACAAACTCACCAAACAAAACCACAAACAACACCCAAACAACAACAACCAAAACCCCCAACAACACAACCAAACCACACACAAACAAACCCCACACCAACACCACAAACACACAACCCAACAAACCCCAACCACAACCAAAACACCACAACCAACAAACCCCAGCCCCCCCCCCACCCAACCCCCCCCCCCCCCCCCAACCTCCCCCACCCCCCCCCCCCCACCCCACCCCCCCCCCCCCCCCCCCCCCCCCCCACCCGCCCCCACCCCCCCCCCCCCCCCCCCCCCCCCCCCCCCCCCCTCCCCCCCCCCCCCCCCCCCCCCCCCCCCCCCCCCCCCCCCCCCCCCCCCCCCCCCCCCCCCCCCCCCCCCCCCCCCCCCCCCCCCCCCCCCCCCCCCCCCCCCCCCCCCCCCCCCCCCCCCCCCCCCCCCCCCCCCCCCCAC
>JAMPIV010003713.1:0-170146 GCA_024509875.1 Oreohelix idahoensis
ACTCTAGAAGTAAATATACAGAATAGGCCCTGTGCCAACGCGTGCACTATTATGCTACGAGCAAACTAGCCGATTTTAGTCATTAAAAGAACAAAAGGCGCCAATGATAACCGATTCTACTGCGGGGGCCATCATGACTGTAAAACCAGCGGTCCGGATTGGAATAAAGCGTTCCCATGGGCAGCCACTTGCGTCGATTTCTAAATGCGCAGCAAAGCCGTGGACTACTATAACTTTTAGCCCGGGTAAGTCTTGATCGCTGACTGATTGACCCGATATTCTAGAAACATGACACAAGATTGGCGCATTATTAGAAAGATATCGGTAGTATGTCTTATTAAGTTTAGCGTGAGATCCACAGGGCTTGTGGCCAAAATAAAGTGATCTAGTTTCGGGAGGAAATAACTGCCATGTTTCCAGGGGTCAGCGAACTAGTCGTAGACCGAAATCGTTGGGGTAGCAGCATGGATGAGCAGGGAATTAAAGTCTCTTTCATAACATTTTTGAAGTGTCAAACGAGAATTTGAGGAATTCATAGGTCTCGCGTCAGATTCTTTTTAACCATACGCACTAGTTATACCATAGTCGTCAAAGTGATGAATATGATTGCGATTTCTGTAAATCTATCAAACTGAAGAGTCTGGGCATGGCTACCTGAGAGATTTTTTAGCCGAGACGAAATGAGAGAATTACCTATATAAGGCATGAACTTTTTTACATGAAGATTCAACAAACGAGTCATCGGGGTCGCTGCACAAACTCCAAGATAGTCATCCTGTTGCAATAAAACTAATTCAATAACTTCAGTAGATGAAAGTATGAGGAATAAGCGAGCTTGTTCACTCGGTATTTACCGGGAAGATATATGCTGGTACAGCAATGGCTGTTATGCATATTCAGGATTAACTTGCTTAGAAGTAGGAGCGATGCCAGGTGGCATCAATTGTTGGCTGGGGTATCGAATTC
This sequence comes from Oreohelix idahoensis, assembly GCA_024509875.1. Lineage (NCBI taxonomy): Eukaryota > Metazoa > Mollusca > Gastropoda > Stylommatophora > Oreohelicidae > Oreohelix > Oreohelix idahoensis. The sequence goes on from JAMPIV010003713.1 coordinate 967, forward strand.
CTGATAATTAGCCCCGAGACATACTGCCCGATTAATATGCGAACCTGCACAGTAGTGTATCTTCGTCACCGCACCTCGCCGCGTGTGGCACGTCACGCTGGGGTGGTTCCCGTAAAAAAGAATGTAGACCGTAAAGGCATCAGAGAATACAGAGGCCGGTTTTCGTGAGTACAAATTACAACAATATGACCCCCACCATGAGAAGCACAAAAACAAGACCTATATTTCCGCCTCGCGCTATGGCCCACGGCGGACGGGAACTGATAGAGGCTAATGCGCGGCTTATAGATCCACCCTCACAACCAATATGTATGATTAATTGCAACCCCAGAATAAACAGACGACCATAACTCATCGATCACCTTCACTGTCCACGTACGGGACTGAGATATTGAAATAGACAAAATGTTACCTTGAGTAACTAATAAACTTGTGTGAGCCACACGCTACGAAAGTTATGTATCCCCGTACGGGGGATAGTAAGACCACCCGCTAGGCTCAGCGCCAACAAAATGTTACACGGCAACCAACTATGCTAAGAGTGCCCATTGTGCTACATGTTAAGGTGGGATATAACGAATGACATAATGTAGGAACGTAACAATCTCCCTGCTGTGTACTATTGTAGTCCGTCCGACCTGGGCCAAGCAGCTTTGCCATGCATGAACAGCTCACCAGACGCCGAGGCGCCGAAAGGGTGTCACGCTGACACCCGAACATCAGACATTTCTTGTATGTAAGGTACTCGAAGATTGTATGGTTGACAAGTGAGGTGGGTGTGTAGAGACACGAATGCATATAGGATCTTTGAAATGTAAACAAGGCACCCACTCACTCACATGCAGCAGTCAGCAATTGTAGAAAACCGCTGGAACTCTCAACCACCCAATCACGCGACACAGTGACATCAACAGGTACAGTCAAATGGACGAGAATCAAGACACATCATGTATATTGGATATGACTGGCAAAACATCTGGTAAATAAAGCTTGAACCACTCATCTATAAGGACGTTATCGACAATGGTCTGTCCTTTAATAACTGTTCATAGGTGGTAATAATTAATAGCATCGAACATCATCAGTTCCGTATAGCTCACAGGTATGATGCTAATAACGCGAGGGCGCTGGCTTGAACAACACATTCTTTTCCTACTGTAACTCAGGGCCCCCTGACTGAACGCGTCATGTAGTCCTTAAACAAATATAGTTGCTTAATATAGAAGTCTGTGAACTTGATAATACAGTCAAGACTTCATCTGGCTCCACCTTTCAGGTACTTCTTCTTCTGCTCCAAGTTATAGGCCGTAATGACGGGCTTTATAATGGTTGATAAACAACTGTACATTTTTCCATAAGCATGTATTATCTTTCATGCTGAAACGTACCGCCATCCTGCGGGTTTCATAACAATATATGGTTATTGTGCTTCTATAAAGTACTTCGACGAATAGACCTAACTGGCTAAGTCAAGCACAGCACACCCATAATGGACTATCTGGATCACAAGTTACTGTGAGCGCTACTCACAGGTTCATACTAATGGTCCAGCAAAACTTTTTGCGTAATAATAAAGTAAGTTTTACCGTTGGACAGAATTCCAAACACTACACAAATAACACCTGTTCGTCATTCCAGACGACAACAGAATATACTCTGGGGGAAATCACTAATATGACAAAAGACTAATCTTTTCCCCAGATAATGCAGAGAAGACACAACAGACATCTTCGTCCGACAGAAACCAGCTCACAACTCACAGACGGAAGTCTGTTCGGTTCGCGCTAAAAGCTAGCGCATGCGTAGACAGAACAGATTTGAGAACAGTTAACTATCCCGTCTTAAGAAAGAATAAACACAGGGAAGGTAACTCCTAATCAACCTGTGTCAGGGAGTTAACATAGAGTTCTGTACCTTCGACCATCAAAAATATTAAATAGATTTACATCTTCTGGAACCGACAAAATGACGGTAACAGTTACTCTGGCCAAGTTAGTGTAGGGATATACAGCTGAACACCGCACACAGCAATACACCAAAAATATCTACGAGAGGCGTTCAGAAAGTAATGCACCACATCGTTTTTCTCAGCTAATAATGAAGATAGAAGCATGAAATTTTGTACACTTCAAATATGGCATGTGCCAATTGTGTGCATCAAACTGCACTGCAATCGGCCAAATAATACGGCTGCCCTAAACTGTTGAAATGGAGCGTATTAGCAACTTGCGTTATAAGCAGCGAATTGTGATAGAATTTCTCGTTGCAGAGAAGGAAACTGTTGTAAACATTCACAAGCGTCTATGTGATGTGTATGGAAGTTTTGCAGTCGACAGGAGTACAGTCAGTCGCTGGGTTCAGAATATCAAAGAATCAGTAAGTGGAGATACGGAGCTGCTTGATCGGCCGCGCTGTGGACGTCCTGCCACAGCCACCAACGCAGAAATGTTGAAATGCGCTGACGGCATTATTCTTACTGATAGGCGAATCACTACTCAACAATTGGCCTTACAGCTGTCAGTCAGCATTGGTAGTGCAAATGCAGTTATAAAAACTCTCGGATTTTCTAAGGTTTGCGCAAGATGGGTTCCTCGAAGTCTCACAAATGACCACCGATTGCAAAGGAAAGCAATTTCTTCTGAATTGTTGGAGCGTTTCAATGCTGATGGAGAGAACTTTTTTGGCTAAGATCGTTACAGGTGACGAAACCTGGGCACATCATTTTGAACCTGAACAAAAAGACAGTCAATGGAGTGGCATCATCCGCAATCACCACGAAGAAAGAAATTCAAGACAAAGACAATTCCTTCAGCTGGAAAGGTCATGATTACTGTCTTTGGGGACATTGAAGGTGTGATTCTTGTGGACGTTATGCCAAGAGGAGAGACAATCAATTCGCAAGCTTACATTAAGACATTGAAAAAACTCAATCAACGTTTTCGCAGAGTTCGGCCGCACAAGAATCCAGCAGACCTGCTTCTCCTTCACGACAATGCGGGACCTCACACAAGTCTGGCAACACGGGAAGCAATCACCAAATTTGGTTGGACTGTACTACCCCATCCACCCTATAGTCCCGATTTGGCACCCTCTGATTTTCATCTATTTGGTCCACTTAAAAATGCACTCCGTGGGACAAGGTTTGAAGATGATGAAGGAGTGATTCATGCAGCGAAGAAATGGCTTCATGATCAAAACAAAATCTGGTACGGGCTAGGAATACATGCACTTGTTTCGCGCTGGCATAAAGCCGTACAAGTTGATGGGGATTATGTTGAATAATACCGGTGTTTACATGACATATCCATGTATATTGTGTATAAATTTCATGCTTTTTTAATAAACAGCTCCTGAGAAAAACGATGTGGAGCATTACTTTCTGAACGCCTCTCGTAGATCACTACCAAGGCCGAGTGGACAGTTAAACAACGTTTATTTTCACGGAACACAGCTCTATCAGTATCAACTAGCAAGCCATTATAGCATATGGCATAATATATTTTTATATATCGTCATCCGTCTCGTTCTGTAGCGTCAGTGGCTAGTACACGGTCCCTGACAGTTTCTCCTCATTTTTATTTAGTTAGTTCAAAAGAATCCATACGTTCATTCTCATGCATATACCCCTCGCCACAGATCTTGAAGTACAGAAATTGGTTTCAAGTAGGAATTAACCACAAAATCATAAATCTCAGGAGCTCACAAAACACGTCCACTCGCCTAAAACACACTGTCCCCCACTCTTTCCTACCCGTCACCTGTCTCACGAGACCCATCCAAGCATGACGGCTTAATGAAGCTCACCCGTCTTTTCCAGTGACCCGTGTACAAATAAACAAACACAGAGCCCCACTGAGCTAAGCTATAACCTGTTATAAATTTTAATCATAACATTACTCTTTCCTCCCCCCTCCCCCCCCCTCCCCCCCCCCACCCCCCCCCTCGGCAAAATAATGATTTGAACTATTGTCCCACACACATTATTTTTTTTTTTTTTTTTTTTTTTTTTTTTAAAAAAAAAAAAAAAAAAAAAAAAAATGTGTGGACAATAGTAAAAACTACCGCCAAAGACTACACATGACAAAACCATTTTAACAGCAAGGTGAGGTAACCATAACTAAAAAGTACTAAACATGTTGAAAAAAAATGATAGTAGCAATAATTGTACTCACATACCACACACAAATTCACACCGTCCAATAACCCCTATTCGTCAAGTCAAGTATCAGTAGTCAAATAATCTCATATTAATTAATAGTCATAATGCACCGCATTAAAATTAATACAATTATGTAATAGAAACAATAGATGACACGAGGCAGACAATCAACTATATAGTGGATAAATGTGACATTAAGTGTCCAAAGATTAATAGTACGTGTACCTGCAAAGTACATGCCATCAACATAACATAGTGATGTTAAGAGAAACAATGTAATCTCGTATCTTTTTTTTTTTTTTTTTCTCTAACCAGCGGCACTCGAGCTTTCCAACAACTGTTACTTTTGCATGGTCCCTCCAATTGGGAAAGGCATATCAAAGAAGTAAAAATGGACTCTGGAATATCCAAACATCTCCTCTGCAATACGTCCGGTGCCACATGGCGATGACCTACCAGTTCCCAAAGTGCCAGAATCATTTTCAGCTGCTTCCACTGATGAAGAAGAGGACATTGGTGGTCCTGAACCATCAACCTCAAGCGACCCAAATTTTGAGAAAACTACATCCACTAAACCACACTTAATAACCCAAGGTGAACTGAATGATCTTGTAAGAGATCTGAATTTACCGAAGAACAAGGCGGAGCTTTTGGGTTCCAGATGCAACAGTGGAATCCCCTGGCAGAAGATGTTACAATTTCTGTGTATAGGAACCGCCAGAAGCCGCTTATTACATTATTTTTCAAAGAGGGCGACCTTTCTGCGTGCCACAACATTTCTGGTTTAATGGCAGCCCTCAAAATCAATTACATACCGGAAGAGTGGAGGCTTTTCATTGATTCACCTAAGACGAGTCTTAAAGCTGTTTTGTTGAATAATGGTAATGTGTTACCGTCAATTCCAGTTGGTCACGCAGTTCATATGAAAGAAACTTATGAAAACATTAAGCAGCTTTTGAAGTGTATAAACTACGATCATCATCATTGGTCACTTTGCGGTGACTTAAAAGTGGTCGCTCTTTTGCTTGGACTACAGGGTGGATACACCAAGTACAGTTGCTTTCTCTGTGAGTGGGATAGCCGTGCACGAAGTGACCATTACATCAGAAGTCATTGGCCAATCAGGCAGTCATTGCAGCTTGGCAGTAAGAACGTTGAGAACCCAGCACTTGTCGACACCAGCAAGATTTTGTTGCCACCCTTGCACATTAAGCTGGGTCTCATGAAAAACTTTGTCAAGGCAATGGAGAAAACAGATGAGGCTTTCAAATACCTCATCAGAAAATTTCCAAGCCTGAGTGAAGCTAAAATAAGAGATGGAGTATTTGTTGGTTCGCAAATTCGAAAACTTCTGTGACAGTGGACGTTGTGGAAAGGGAGGAAAATCTGTAGATCGCTTGTGCTAAGGGAAATAATCACAGGACTTTCTTTACTGTTAGTCTTCTGTAGAAGACTGGTTATACACCAGAGATGTTGCTTCCAGAATAAGGAACAACCTAGGTAATCAGGAATACTTGTAAGAGCCTTTGTGGTTTTTAAAACCAAACGTGAAGTTTTGTTCGAATACAGGAAATTCAACAGTCAACGAAAATTTCTGATGGTGCAGAGTATTTGATAAGTCCAAATAGTTATAAGAAATGTTCTTTATTTCGTTTTCTTTCCAGGTTAAAAAGTGGCAGCTCGAGAGAAATTTGAAAACGTGGAGTAAACCACAATATAATTGTAGCAGGGGTTAGTGCTGGGTCACTAATTACCCTGGTTGGTAGGGGATCTCTAGACGGTTATATTCTTGTCCTAACTGTATGAGTCAAAGGCTTTGTGTTCTCAGTAGGGGATGCGCCATGCTGCTCCACACCTCGAAAGAGAACGCCTTATGTTGGTTTGGCTCCACACCTCGAAAGAGAACGCCTTACGATGACAGTCGAACACCTGCTGCAGTACTGCCCAACCTACAGTAATGAACGGGGTAGCATATGGCAACAACCCACTTCTGTCAACGAAAAACTGTTTGGAGATGTCGGGAACCTTGAGTTGACTGCTGCCTTTATTAGAGTCATAAATGTGGAAGTCTGAAGGCGAACGAGGAAGAAGAAGAAGAAGATAACTGTCTCAAGCTCTGACTGGTTACTATGATGCATCAGTCTTTATACTAGTCCGGTACTATTGCTTGCCGGATGAAATATTTCTCATTGGAGTTAAGACCTGAAACCTTCTTATGATTGGTCTTGGGGGCTAGTTGACTGTTGAAATAATCTTTAACCTAACTAACTACGAAACCTATAGTCTAAAATTATTGTTTCTAAGTGATGATGACCAACCATTGTTCAAAGTTCTCTCTAATCTAAATGTTTTCCGGTCTGACTTGTATGGAGGCCACACAAGGTTTGATGACATCATGGGTTCATGTGTGCCATGACTGGTGATGTCATTGATTCTTGACTAGTGCTTTATTTATTTCTAACTAGTCATTCATAAGTACTTTACTATAAGGCTAACAGTTGTAGCGACGTAGTAGGCCACACTGTTACACTTCTTCATGATGACGAGTTTCTTTGTGTGTTGCATGGCAACTAAAAAGCAGCATGGCTAGTATTTAAGTCAGTGGTGGACAATTTTCTTGGAAACAAAAGATCTGATATTTACAGTGAAATTGTAGAAAATCTCCTTCTGAAGTATAAGAGTCTTGGCTGCAACATGTCTTTGAAAATTCATTTTCTGGATTCTCATCTGGATTTCTTTATGTCAAACTGTGGAGCGGTCAGTGATGAGCATGGTGAACGATTTCACCAGGACATTGCTGCTATGGAGAGAAGGTATCAAGGCAATTGGAGCCCTTCAATGCTTGCAGATTACTGTTGGACTGTGACAAGAGACACCTCATCGATTGACTACAAGAAGCAAGCAAAGAGAGCTCGAACAGCGACTGATTAATGACGGAATGGGTTCAAATGTGCCTTTTTAAAACATGATATGTGAACTTTAAATAATGTTTTTATTTTTTCTATAATTTTATGTTGAAATATCAATTAATTGCGTATGTAACCACAATTTTTATAATGTTAAAGTAGAAAGACTAGCTGTTCACCCCAGAGAATTAAACAAGCATACATTATTTGTATTACTGTAATGTAAATTCATCATTTAAAAAAAAACCCAGAGCCAATTGGTGAATTTCATTATGATATTTGAAATCAGCATGTCAAAATCAATAAGAAATGGTATATTTAATTTCTGGTACAAATAACTTGTGAAAATTTGTTGACTAGTGGAATCAAATGATTCTGATCCTTCTTATAAGAGCAGTCGGTGGGCTGTTGAAGAGATGGTTTCTGTAGCACATTGAATGATGCTGCCAGCCTCAAGAACAGTCTGCTATTTGACGTCTGCAAGCAGGGGGTTACATTCTTTCTTTGTCTTCTTAAAGACCTTCCCGGCCACTTGCAAAAACACGATATGATAGGAAACTCTATACAGAGCGATACAACAGGAGGCAATCTGATTACCCTTTAGGATTAGTAACAATATGTAACCTAATGTCTTCACCTGCGAAATCGGATATGTACTTTGGAAAATAGACTTCACAATAAATTAGCAGCAGGTAGTGAGAGAGCAATTAATACAACACAATTTTCTGCTGATGTTGAAACTAAATTAAAGGAAAGTATCTTTTGCATAGTATGTACAGTTTGGTGTTATAAGAAGACATAACATCTTGCCTGAAACCATAAGGGAAGGAAGTGCTAAAGAGAGAGAGAGAGTGAGAGAGAGAGAGAGAGAGAGAGAGAGTGTGTGTGTGTGTGTGTGTGTGTGTGTGTGTGTGTGTGTGTGTGTGTGTGTGTGTGTGTGTGTGTGTGTGTGTGTGTGTGTGTGTGTGTGTGTGTGTGTGTGTGTGTGTGTGGGTGTGTGTGTGTGAGACACCAACTGCTGCCACATCAGCAATGTCTCTCTGCGCATCTCTTCTATATGACAACATTTACTTTCCTCTTCTCCTTTTTCCACATAGAAATTGTTTGTTCCATATGAATAATTTTGATTGTCTCTGTGTACCACTATTATATGATACTATGTATGTGAGAATACAACCATATGTCACTGTTTTTTTAGAAGTATGTAACACTGTCATTTGTTTAAAATGTGAAAATGTGTGTGAGTAGGAGTAGATGTACTTCTTTCAAAATATTGTTTAATGGTTAAGATATTTTTCTGCAATAGCAGTGTGCAAGACATTTTTTTTCTTTTCTTTTTCACAATGCGCTAATACATGCGAGAATGTGTTTATTTCATTTTAGTAATGATTATACATGCAAAAATGTAGATCAATTATTGACAATTTGATGCAGTGGTGAGTATGCAGGATACAGAATGAAAGACACAGTGTAGGATGATAGACGGGCCTGCGTGCCCAATTCTCAAACCTTTCAAAATAAAGTTCTTACGTTCATTCGTTCGTTCGTTTCAGACATGTGTATTGAAGTCCAAATGTTTTCTGTTTATGTTTTAATACGTTTTATGTAATGCTGTTTAGATTTTTTATTGAGTTACTTTATCATGGCTGTTCCTATATTTGTTCCCCTGTAGAAGATATTTCTGTAGAAACTTTCAGCTATTCTGCTCTTCTGTCACAGTCAAGGTGATTTGCGAAAAATGGTATGTTGATTTCGCTGTTCTCCTTACTGCCACCGATCGTGAAATAAAATAATATTCACTGAGATAACTTTGCTTAGTTATTTGAAATACTAATTGATTCATCATATTTTATTTACCTGTTGGTACAACTGAGATTGTCTTTGAAGACGTTTATAAATTGTAATATTGCTCATGTGAATAATTATTTTCTAATTAAAAAAATACCCCAACTGTATGTCTTATTTACCAGCTTGCTGTCTGTTCTTTTACAACGAGTATCTTGCTGGTCTTCTTTGCTAAATCAGTTGTTCCCCTATACAGTATGGCTCCGATTTTCGGCGTTCCACTAATACGGCGATTTTCAATTATATACCTGTTCATTATGTTCAGCGCTAGTTCTGCTCTATTCGGCGATTCTAGGCATGACGTGCTCGGCAGACGAGATCGAGAATGACTTCGGGCGCGTTGTCGGTAATTCAGTCTGTTTACAGCATTTCGCTGATAATCTCAGACCTAGGGGTCTTTTATATTTGGACATGCGTCCTAATATAACCGACTAGGTTGAACGGGACGCGCCTCGCCAAAAAGAGGCAAAACTTTAATATAAAAAAAAGCATTTCGCTCAGCGTCTTTCTGTGTTCTGGTAATTTTCCAAACTTTTAAACTTTAAAAGTTATTATATTATATTTTTTTATAATATTTTTAAAATTAATTACAATGACATCTAAGTGTAAGCCTCTTACTATAAATGTTGTATATTTATTTTACTTTCGTATTGTTTTTTTAGCCTATTGCGCACGTAGACTAATATATGACAGTCTAAGCATGTTATTAGGATTTTAAATGCACTTTCAAGTTTTAAAAAAAAAAGTTACGTTCCGCTTTTCGGCGATTTCCTTCGGCGGGGGTCTGGAATCTAACCTGCCATATGAGCGGGGGCCTTACTGTATAATAATTTTCTTACTGAAACGTCTGTAACCAACAATGAAAAAATTCCATACGCTTTTCAGAAAAGGCGGACATTGCACAGCTGAAGCAATACTAAACACCGGTTTAAAAGAAGGAACATTGCCTTGCGATCTTCTTAGTGTATTGACCATAAGGCATCACTAGTTTTAACTACAAAGATCTAATGAAATGGAAAGGAAAGGAATAAAATGATCATAGAAGAAATAGTGCAGTCATCAAGAAATGCAGCAGAAATAAGCATAACATAATTATTCCCTGCATGGTTGTCGCAGGTAACTTGCTGGTTGTATATCTAAACTGCTTTTGACCATTCTGTCTATACTGTTATTGTGACATTTGACGACTTAATTAGGGCGTTTTATTCTGTTCACGTCTGCTGGGAATCAATGTGTCTGTACTGGAACATATAGGTCATTTTGTTTACGATGTATTTTCAGGTCCCGATAACTCCTATCACTGGGGACTTCGTTATCTTTATCTGAAAGATGTGTTGTCTCTCAATCTTAACTTGACAACGGCAAAACAAAGATAGTCAGCAAGTTAATCACCGTACGCAGTACTAAGTATTCAGTGTTATTTCTGTTCCCGTAATGACAAACATTTAAAGCATGTCGGTTGTATCTAGGTCAGGAATATCAAGTCTGTTTACGGCAGTCTGTATATTTTAAACTCTCAAGGCCCAAAGCTACTTCAGGGTTCCTCAGTTAGTGACGTAACTATACTAGCAATAGGAGAAAACGAATAATTAGACGGAGGCACAAAGAAAAAGTCATTTTTGTTTTTTTTTTTAAAAAACCGTTCTAAGCAGTTGTTGGGCTGACGCATAAACAGATTGATCAGCAGCTCATGCAAGTGAACAGGTAGGTCAAGGAATCTTTCTGCTCCTAAACAACAGTATACACACACACGCGCGCGCGCGCACGCACACACCAGATGTCAGTAGCAACAGTGAAATTGTCAAAAAACTTCAGATAACAAGCCGATGAACTGAAAACTACGGCAGAAGTCCTCAGAATAAAACACCGAAAGAAAATTAATGTTTTTTTTTTTCAAAGGCGCATTGTTCACGTGTCAACGAAACAAAGACCAAAAGTTCAAAAATAAGCACAACGCAGACAATGCCAAGAAGTCATAAGAGTTATGTCGCAGGTAGGATACTTGTGAATAGATTATGTCTGAGTTGAGACAGATTATGAAAGTGAAAATGTGAAAGTAGATAAGAATAGAGTCACTAATGAAAATTACGGGAAGAGATCTGACTTCTGGAGAGTAAGAAGACTATTTCTCCAGCCACCTACGACTGACTTTTACTAAGTCAATCCCTTGCTCGTTCTCTCTGAACAAATAGACTAATTCCAACTGCAGTAAGAACATACAGTACAACATCTAGTGACAGTTAGCATAGACGAGATTTCTGACCACAAGCAAATGTAAATATGTTTTTTAACACCAAAAAAAAAAAAAAAAAAAAACCCACACCAAGAAAACAATAAAGGAATGCCTCCACTAGCTTTGTCAGACTAGTGAAGTTATCACATAAACAACACAGTAATAAACGACAACAGTCTTCTCTCAATCACACACACGCAAAATCGCCTCACTCCACACCGCCAACGGTACACTTCCTGACACAAATAAAATTATAGTTTACTAATAGGGGTGAGGTCCCCAGCTCTCAAACAATGAAAGCGGCCAGTCCTCTAAGATCACTAAAGCTTGTCAGGTAATCTCTACTCCTCTAGGAAATAACACGCACAGTTCCGCCTAAGTTTGAGTGACTAAGGCTATGGATATTAGCTCCCCCTGGAACAGCTAAATAAATCCTAGGGAATAACACTTTCAGGTTGCAGGTGGCCACCACAAATATGCGAATGCAATATTTACTGCAATAAAGCTGAGACGATTTTCGCTCACTGGTTGAGACAGGTACTCCACGGGCGAATCAGTGAATTACAGCTGACAAACTGAGTATAAAAAAAACGACCCGAGGCATATGCACCTCTGATAAAGGATAATGAAGACTCGAACACACAGGCGCTGGAAATCGTTGATTTCTTCTTGGTGGGTCTGTTAGTATTATCCACTGTGACTGGACCTAAATGGGTCCGACAATGTTGCCCCGAAGCGTGGAGGGAAACGGAAACCGCAAGTAGACACTGGCGACTGGCAATAGGCGGTGGGTAAGTAATCCACGATAACCACCTTGTAGGCTGAACGCGGACAGAACGATTGGTCTGCCGTGTGATCTACATTAACTGGAGGTAAAAATATCGAGAACAGCAGTGATCCTCAAGGGCACGTTAGTATAAATGCCCAGAATATATTTCTGCAGTGATGCTTAGGGTCCGACCAAAGAGCACAGTTGACAGGTTGACCTCTCTGAAATATACAAGTCAAAAAATATTTACAACCAGTCTACATCAATCTCTAACAAAACACGTTCTTTCACTCAATTAAAACACGCACCCCCTACCCCGTATTCTTTCATACACACACATTTATATTTTAGGCCCCTCTTCCCCCCCCCCCCCCCCCCCCCCCCCCCCGGTTTGTCATTCAAACGCGAATTTATAAATAAAAGTGGCCCTGAGATAATGATCTAATAAGGACTACATTGGACGCGTTATGAAACTAATGTTGTGATGATACACCATAGTAGCAAAACGGAAAGAAAAAAAAAAACTCTTTACAGAAGAAATTACACACATATTCATATTTGTAAAACAAAGTGACAAAAAAAAATTACATACATTAGACTCTCTCTCTCTCTTTCTCTCTTCTGTCTTACAAAATATCTCTGTATTGGCCGTACTACTTAAGCGGAGCTAAAATTGGTAGCTTGCATATCCAAAATTAGAACTCCCAGGTCACACACAAACATTACTTTACCTAAAGTATTAGATATATTATAAAGTAACTCGGTTCCCAGATAAGTAGACTTCACTTTGAAATTTAAATATATATATTAAAGATAATGTAAAAGTAACACGGGCCTTGACTCTATATTGTTTAAGCTACAAACCCAATACATTAACTTAGAACAAAATAATGGAGATGTGCTTACCGAGAAAAGGAATTCAATTTCCGCACTATAAATCTGTTTATACGCTATCAACCTTATAACGATTTCCAAGGCAGCAAAGAATCCTTAAGAGACTATGGTGAAGAGAGATAGAGACCTGCCCTTATATATAGAGTTAGAGCCTGCATGTGGCGTAGCGGAGGGGGGGGGGGAGGGCGTTCTGCGCGTGTTCGAGATCAAACAACTCCAGACGACCGACTTACCGGAGCGATGCTCCGGCTGCGTCGAGAAACGAGAAATTAGACATAACCACAGCACGCTCGTTCATCCGTGGATGGCAGAAATCAAAGGACAGAGCGCTCCCCACGTTTTCCATATCAAAGGGTCCGGAGAACTCCAAATTTCCCCAGGAATCTCTACATAAAAGATTTTAGAGCAGAAACGCCGCTTCGCACGTGCGAAAGAGTGGGCATAGCTTGGCTCTAACGAGATTGACAGAATCAAAGAGAGAATATAAGCTATTAAGAGCAAAAATGGCAGGAAAGTGAGTGTAGACAAAAGTAGAAAGAAACCAGAGTAGACTACTCAGATTAAAGGGCAGGCAATTCCAATCAAAGCGTGACAAGTTATGATACCGTAGATCCCATCCCTAGGAATAAAGTGACTGACAGACTAGCCATGCAGGTTGAAAACCACCTTAGATTGACACATGGGTAAATTATGAAGAGACGGCAGAGAACAACTATAGAATCACGTTGGAGACGGAGCATCCAAACCATCACATTAACAAGGCATGATACAAGCTCAGCGGAAGGGAACAAGTAATAATCTCGAGACCCAGCATAGTCCATAACAGACTAAGATACCATCTGACCAACAAACTAACGATACATAATACCGATGAATGCACCCGTGGAACTGATGAAGAAACTGCCCAGATCTGCTACTTGACTGGGCGACTTTTGCGAAACGAAGAAAGGGCGTGTGATCCTCATTTGTACCAGTCTAGAACAAGCTCGAAGGAGATAATCAGCACCCACTGGTGGCCAATACTTTCCTCACGTCTACGCAAGTGAATGTCTGGGGGTATTCAAAGAATAAGTAATTACTTACTACTGTCTTATTAGTTGTGCCTTCAGTGTCTCTCTTCCATACAATTGCCCTCTTGCTGAGATCATTTTGTTTGTTTTAATTATTGATCTTTGACGTTACATGTTGTACCCTGTACTGATATTTTTCCCTCACTGAGTTTTTGTTTTTCATGTGAATTGTTTTTTTTTTATCATGGCGTAGGCCATGGTTTCACAATGTATTTCCTTAATATGTCACAGTATAAAGTCCTCGTACATATTTCTTGAAACATAATTATCGGCTGATTATCTTCACAGTTTTTGGTCAGTCCTTAACTTTATGTTCCTCGTCCACAATGCACCTACATGTAACTCCAGTAGGTAATTTTCCTTAGACGATTTATACAATGAGATTCCTTGTTATTAGAATGAAGTTTGATTTAGCTAATTTGGAGGATATTTTTTTTTAACTGCGAGAATATTTTCATTTTTATGGCTAGTTCGATACAGTAGGACAAACCAGGATTTGTTACAACATCCTAAACTGTCAACATCTGGTAGCTTGGTAACGAAACCGAACACACAATTTACTAATTAGTGCACCTTGAGTCAGGGGCGTACGTCACGTATTTAACTAGCAGGGCGGATCCTACCTTTGGCCGGCCCCACTTCTACCATAAAGAAACAGGTACATTTTTAACAGTGAGTACTACCGACCCCCAGGCACCGCCTTAGTATGCCATTGTCTTGAGTATTCTTTCGCTCGTTGGAGCAGTCTTATAAAGAATAGAATGAGGATAAATAAACATTAACTTTGAACTGAAACCAACTTTATAACAAAAGGTTCATGTCCACAGAACAAGAAAGGATGTGTTCTTGTTCCAGAATGAGAACTTTTAACCTGTTGGAATTTCACATCAGGGAAGTAAAACTGATGGGACTCCAAGATGTGCCTAAGGGCTGGGCCTTCAATAGTTTCTTTAATCAATAATCTTCCAATATGATGCTATTTAGTATTTAGCGGCTAACTTGTGTATACTGCACTTCTTCTTTCCGTTTTTCTCCGTATGCTACACGGACCTACCGGTGCAGTGGGCTTCTTGCAAGAAATCCGCGCTAAAGCACTTCATGTAATTTCTTTTAGATAGAGTTTCTATAGCAATCCAGCCCAGAGTGCCTCAAATTTATTGCCTCATATTACATGCCTGAAAAAAAAAACAGCGATCCAATTCTTTCCTTGCCTTCTCGGAAGGGGTCATAAATGTGTCAGTGGCATAATGTTTGCCCACGGAAATTACCAAACTTCTTATTTCTTTCGCTCTCTTTGGAAGTTTAAGAAACACTGTAATTAGACAGCCTGTCTCTTAAGGTATCCGCTCTTTCTACAAGTTTGAGAAACCCTAGACTACATAGTCATTTCTTAAGGCATCATCCGTTCTTCATAAATGCTTGAGAAACATTGGCATAATCAGCATTTCGTAATGCATCGCTCTGTCTAAAGATTTGAGAAACACTGGACAAGGGCAACCATTTTAAAATATTTTTTTTGCAATCCTATAGCAGATACTGCCGTAGATGAGTGAAGTGCTAGAGACATCTAAATACTAGGGCCAGAGTTTGGGTGATCAGTTCCCTTCCTCGCTGCCTTTGCCTTCCTTGACTCAAGAGCATAGTCAGGTACACATTTACATCTAAAGGTATACGTTCTCTTAAAAGGTTAAGAAAGTGGACTCAATGGCCATTTCTAAAAATATCATACGTTGTCCATAAATGTTTGAGAAACCTTGGACTAGGCAACCATTTCTTAGGGGATCAGTCTTTTGTCATAAATGTTTGAGAAACCTTGGACTAGGCAACCATTTCTTAGGGAATCAGCCTTTTGTCATAAATGTTTGAAAAAACCTTGGACTAGGCAACCAAATCTTAGGGCGTCAGCCTTTTGTCATAAATGTTTGAGAAACCTTGGACTAGGCAACCATTTCTTAGGGCATCAGCCTTTTGTCATAAATGTTTGAAAAAACCTTGGACTAGGCAACCAAATCTTAGGGCATCAGCCTTTTGTCATAAATATTTGAGAAACCTTGGACTAGGCAACCAAATCTTAGGGCGTCAGCCTTTTGTCCATAAATGTTTGAAAAAACCTTGGACTAGGCAACCAAATCTTAGGGCGTCAGCCTTTTGTCCATAAATGTTTGAAAAAACTTTGGACTAGGCAACCATTTCTTAGGGCATCAGCCTTTTGTCATAAATGTTTGAAAAAACCTTGGACTAGGCAACCAAATCTTAGGGCGTCAGCCTTTTGTCCATAAATGTTTGAAAAAACCTTGGACTAGGCAACCATTTCTTAGGGCATCAGCCTTTTGTCACAAATGCTTGAGAAACCTTGGACTAGGCAACCATTTCTTAGGGCGTCAGCCTTTTGTCATAAATGTTTGAAAAAACCTTGGACTAGGCAACCATTTCTTAGGGCATCAGTCTTTTGTCATAAATGTTTGAGAAACCTTGGACTAGGCAACCATTTCTTAGGGCGTCAGCCTTTTGTCATAAACGTTTGAGAAACCTTGGACTAGGCAACCATTTCTTAGGTCGTCAGCCTTTTGTCATAAATGTTTAAGAAACCTTGGACTAGGTGTCGTAAATTTATTTTGAGAGAAAAGAGTCGTAGAAATAGTGGTCCGGTTTAGAGTGGAAAATGATGATGGAAAGCTCAGTGATAGAAAATGTAGAGATTTAATAGTTGCTTCCCAGCGTGCTGGAGGAGAGTAAAGACAGACTTATTTACGACAAATCGTGTCTCTCAATCTTCTCTTTCACTCTCCTGGTCAAACAATTATTTGCCAGTTTTTCCAGACTCGCATCTGCGCGCTCACCGATTCGGTGTTTTCAAACACACACACGACGTTGATACAAACTATATTAAACGAATAGGGGAAATGTTGGGCTTTGGGTATATCCAACACACAGAACTAAATGAGTTTAGGTGATTTTATTCACTTTAAACATCAATTACTAAAAATATCAGATATTACATAAATTATCATAAGTACACAAATGCAAATAACAAGTTTGGGATGGGGTGAAGAAGATTGGTATCGACTAAGCCCTTCCCGCTCATTAGACAAAGACAAACCCAGTCCAGAGATAGATAATATCAGGAACACGGGTACGTTAACCTAACAGTAAAGTTAATTACTCTGAAAGAGGTGTTACCAAGTTAGGTATAAGTGATAGAAAAAAAAAACCTGTTCTTCCCAGCTGTTCTTCCCTTTACTAAGCAAATGGAAAGGAGGTGGTTTTAAACAGAGTTAACAAATTATCAACTATCCCACTTAAAGGAACAATGTAGGGTATACAGAAAAGATATATGTTACCAGGTAAGCAAGTTAACAAAATGGTCACACAAAAGAATTAATTTCCTGTCATTCATACACGCGCTAGCAAAGGCCTTCACTCATCTTGCTCTCACTTACCGATTGTGAAAAAATCTTGCACTCCATAGAATAACACAACAGCAGTTACACCTCAACTAAATGTATGAGTGTTTGTTCAAGTTCTAGCCCCAGATTATCGGGTAGGCGGTCAGCACATAAAAGGGTCCCGTAATCGCTGGAAAATGAATCTGTAGTTGTGTCTCTTTTCTTAATAACAGTTTCTATGGGAGGGCACGGTCTCTGATACCGGGGTGAGGATGGTGTGGTCTATTTGACTATGCCGCTGATAATAAAATTCTTACGTGTGCTGGTACACTTTATCCGTGAGGTATGGTTTAAGTCCAGTGAGAAAACTAGTCACATCACTGTTCAGGAAATTATGAATTATCTCTCTGTGTCAGTAAACTAACAAAGCTCGGGCCAGTGTTCTTCTTCCCGTTACGACTTAAGTTGTTTGATGGTGCGTTAAATTTGTCTTTGGGTGTGCTTTCTTTGCTATAAGTTAGATAGCGGAATTCCAAACATAGAATCGCCTCAAAGATTAAAAATTTACAGTCTCAACAAGTTCTGCGTCAGGGGAACTCTACACACTGTTTATGCTTTGCTTTGCTTAGATTGATTTCTTTATTGCTTTCTTAATGCTGGGATCGCACAGGTTACGATCACTCTGTATGAAAGAAAAAAAAGACATGTAATATACCGAAAACAAATAACCTTCTAAAGCGCGATGAATTTCCCGTTAAGCCTATTATATATATGCTCGCGTATTTAATTATGTATTTAATAAACACTGCGCGAGTTCTAGTGGTTAAAAACACACATCTATAAAACTAGGACTTAACTGAATTTATTAATTATAAATTCCTTCGCGACTTTAAAAGTTAATTTAAGCATCTATTATCTTTTGAAATAATATAATAGATAGATCATTATATTTAAAACTGGAACTCTTGAGATGGTTTAATTAAATAGATTTAAATTAACACAAAATCCCTTGAAATAGAATGACTAGACCACTGATCACTTTACACAATATATATTTTACCGCTTTGCACAGAATTAGAAATCACTGCAAATATATAAAATCCAGGGGAAAATCTATAACAAGATTTCAATAAAGCTAGTGCTTCTGTAAAGGTCTGGCCAGCGAGTGATAACGTGTCTAGTTCTACGTGGTCTATTTAGCTAAAATGAAATGTAAGTTGAGTGGGACATGATAAACTTGACAACTTATTTGATCTCACGAACTTTTGGGGATCTGACCGCCAAATCAAGAGAAAAAGCCGCCCCCTGGTCTTCGTATCCGCTCGCTGCTGCCCGTTTCGCTTTCCCCCGTTCGCTCGGTTCCTCGATTGACACCGAGACGCGAAATTAGCGGCAAGCAACTGCGTCTCGTATCAGGGAAAACTACTGTCTTTGATAGCGCCGATAGTCTCCCTTAAGATCCCTCGGTCTGTCTCTTTGATCTCGTCGCTGTATCCTACATGAGTCCCGGTGGAATGCGTTCTGGCAAACGAAAAGTTACAACAAATGTTCAGGGGTTCTAATGTTATGAAAAGCTAAAGGTCCCTTTAAATCATCCATCATATCAGGGAAAATTCACTTGTCAAACTAGACGTACGTCACACTAGGCAACTATTTCTTAGGGCGTCAGCCTTTTGTCATAAATGTTTGAGAAACACTAGATCAGGGTTTTTCAGCCGGGATTCTACTGAACCCTAGGGTTCCGCGACAAGTCGCTAGGGGTTCCGCGAGAGACCGTGATTGTTAAAAAAAAATAATAGTAATCGACGCTTTTTTTTACTTTGTGCCGCTAGTGTTGTTAGCGCTTTCGCACATTCTATATTTCATTTATAACATATAAGGAAGGGAAACCCGAGGCCTGTAAACAGTAAATAAATATTAGACAAACATAAAGGTATGTTTTCAGGCACTCGTAAGAAATAAAGTAGAACCCTAGACAAAGACCTTGATACTGTGTCTAGTAAATGATAGAAGACTTAAGAACAGTAGTATAGAACAGAGGGTAGTGGACTGACATATACTGTATAATAGGGGAACGACAGAAGTGATTGCGTCATTAATAAGGCTAAGCTGCCCATTGTAAACTTCCGGTGTTGTCTTGTGTTTCGCACTAATGACCGGTCAGTAAAGCATCTTTTTTTGGGGATGCCTAGCTGGCCGGGAGGATAGTGTGATTCGCTTGTATAGCTAGGCGATGTTGTCGTACGGAAGGTCCGGGGTTCAAATCCTGGGTAAGCCACTCACTTCTGTTGTTTTTCTGTTGTCTAGTGTTCTACTTCTTTATTTCTTACGAGTGCCTGAAAACATACCTTTATGTTTGTCTAATATTTATATTTCATTTAACATCTTGTGGAGTAGAAATTTGTGTTAAGTCTTTTAGACCTACTTGGATACAGTAAAAAAACTAAAACTCAAGTAGAAAATTTAAAAAAGGAAAAAAACTGAAGTTTCTTCTGCCTACACTACTGACTTGCATTAGAGTTTATATCCTTTATAGGGAGAGGGAGCCACACAAAAAGAGAAGGCTAATAAGTGGGCCAGAATAAACTGATCAACAGACAAAAAAATTACTGTCTACTCAAAAAAGCATTGAAAATTGTTATTGGATTATTATATTTACAACTTACTGATTACGCTAATGTACCATGAAATGTAGATTCAATAATTTTTATGCAGGAGTTCTCTGAGACCTGAAAATTATTTGAATGGTTCCACCAGGGTACAAAGATTGAAAAAGGCTGCCCTAGACTAAACACCGTTTCGTAAGCGATGGAATAGACAGCCATGTATCCTGATTCAGCAGCAAAATACATGCAATTGTCATTGAACAGTATTCGCCCGAAGCCAAAATGTAAAGTGTAGTAAGCTAATTGTGTAATCAAACATCTTGTTACTACATGTAATCTTGTTTAAATGTAAGTGAACAAAAATTTGTCACACCTGCATGAATAACACTGGACAACAGCCAAAATGTATCCGAGACAAAAGTAGCTATTTTTAACTAATTTGGACATGCTGATCACGACTTTGAACTTAAAAATCGCGAATTAGCTCTAGTTTTCAAGATCGGGGGGGGGGGGGGGGGTGTTCATTAGGCTGGTGGCTTCACTTTCCCGACGCGAATGACTCAGTCCTTCTCTTTTCTATAGCCCTGGCGCATGATTCCCCACGAGACGGATAGCCTTGAGCGCCAATTGGATGACGTAATCTGTAGCAGTCATTGCAACCACATTTCCTCCTTGTCATCATTTGTGTTGTGGATTCTGTGAGTGCAGACATGTCGTTCAAGATGCCTCGTGAATTGTGTGAACAGTGCGGATTATTTTTGCTTTATTTGCGGACAAATTACTTTGCTATCACAAAGGCGACCCATTACACTGGTGATAAAGAAAGCTTACAGCTTTTTGGTTGTGAGATCGGTGACCAGGACCGGTATTGGGCCCCACACATATGTTGTCAATCCTGTACAACGAATCTGCGCTGCTGGTTGAACCGAAAAGGACGATCAATGCGTTTTGCAGTTCCAATGGTGTGGAGGGAACCGACAAAACATCTTAATGGTTGTTACTTTTGCATGACTCCTCCAATTGGACATGGTATTTCTAAGAAGAAAAAGCGGCCTTTGACCTATCCGAATATTCCTTCTGCTATGCGACCAGTGCCTCACGGGGAAGGACTTCCTGTTCCGGACCCACCAGAATCTTATACTCTGGATGATGAAGAAGATAATAAGGCCAGTAGACATCCGTCACCTGTGAAAGCATCTACATCAAGAGATCCTGATTTCGTGCCTATTGATGAGTCTGCACAGCCACATAACAGTACCCAGAGTGAATTGAATGATCTACTAAGAGATCTGGAATTGCCAAAAAGTAAAGCAGAGCTGTTGGGGTCCAGACTGCAGCAATGGAATCTTCTAGAAGAGAATGTGCATGTGACTGTGTCTCATGCTCGGCAAAAAGATCTGCTTCCATATTTCAAAATGACAGATAACCTCATTGCTTGCGTTGATATAGTGGGTCTGTTGGCAGTACTACACATCAGCTACAAAGACGACGATTGGAGGCTGTTAATTGATTCGTCCAAGTTGATGTACTTAGGGGGGGGGGTGGGCTGTATGTGGGCGGGGGGTGTTTGTGGTCGGGGTTCTTTGGAGGTTTGGTAGTTGTTGTTTCGCTAGCTTGGGGGCTGGGGGGGTGGGGTTACTTCTGGTGTGGTTTTGTTGGGGTGGGTTGTTTGACTGCAATATATAGATTTACTGATGCATGCGGTTGGGGAAGTTAATTGGTAAAGAGATACGGAATTGACAGAAACGTAGGATCATGATAGACATCCATGAATTTACATAGACTCAGACTGTTACACAACACTCAACAAAAAGTTACGATAGACACATCCCTCCAAAACAAAACTGTTACATGACACAGTCACCTCATCACCATGACCAAAAGCGTATAAAGTGCAGAGTTTGTGGGTGAGTCTAAGGTCATTCCATCTGCATGCGCGCCTACAGCCGGGTTCATACGAGCGAAGCAGACACTCAGGAGCTGATATGTCCTCGTGTCGTGAGAGAATGGGAGGCGGCGAGCGGCGTGACGCTCGGATTGCCGTTCGTCACTACAAGAATGATCAATTACGGCAAGTGCGGATCTGCATCTTCCAGAACGACAAGTGGGTTATCACATGGGTGAACTCATTGGAAGAAGGCACTCAGAAAAGAGTGTCCGTATACAGTCAATCGCGCGATCCAGCATGAACTAGACATACTCTCACAAGGCGACGGTTTTGGAGGTACTATCGCCTCTCTCTCGCACAACACTACAATCAACATCTTGTAGGTGAACTGGGGGAGAGGGGGGGAGACATAGACAGAAGAGTATTCTGGAGAGAAGTGATGGGCCAATGAGAGTCGGAAATATTATGTGCGGCAGGTAGACTGTTTTATTTTTAATAGATATCCTCTAGCAGACGTGATAAAGTGATGAGTCCAAGTACTTGAGTGACAAGATTGAACACTAATAATCGCAGATCGAAGGATTAGAGAGTCTTGCGAGTCATATTATCAGTACGGTCCATCCACACGATACGCGACTACAACTCTTCCAAGATTCAGCGTTTTCTAGCACATAGAATTCCATGCAAGCGACGAGTATACTAACGGATCCTAGCCTGGAATCGCTTTCTGCTCTGCTATAATCTACTATTATTGGCACACGTACAACTAGAGATCTACTGAGATAGATGCACATATCACCTGTCCGACTGCTGACAGGGTATTACCTGGTATATGAGTGTCTGTGCAGGACGTCCTTCATGTAGAACCCAATTCGAGTCCGCGAAGACCGCGCGTACGACGTAGACTCACTTGATGAGATGCAGATCTTGAGCCTTTCAGACATAGTGTACAGGTTGTCTACTGGGCGTGGCATCTTAACACTGCTACGGCGTGAGCACTAGTGCACTTTTCGAGTTTCCATTCTGCTGGTAGGGCTGCGAGTGCTGTCAGTGAACAGACATGGGATCACACCGTGAAATCACAGGACATACGGAGGTGCATACACACTTGAAACCCATGCGGCGACTGGTCGCATAGCAGAAGAATAGGTTAACGCGAAGATGACGATCAAGAGATGCACCGCTTTCTATTGTCTCTCTTAGTGCATATAGCAGACACTACTGTTCTAACACCTCTATGATAAGGTAGGAGCTCCAGGAAGTATCTACATGTCACAAGAGCTGAACGCAACCATATCAGAGGACGTCGCTGTGAGAGTCGATGATTCCCGTCCTACAGACGCATTTATCATCATATGCAATGTGTAAAACTTCTAGTGATGATACTCTAGATAGCGCGATCACGTAGACATTTAGAAGACGATCTACTATATCAGACTGGTTCAACCAGTCATGGTGTTATTTAACGCACACTACGCTTCGCATGACTTCGAGCAAGCCCAAATTATACTATTAAACAGAGATTGTCTTCAACTTATGTGGATTTATGTAGGAGTCTCATTCGACAAGATAGCATCACAGAGTACAAAAGCATCACAAAATATTGTTGTCCCAGTGTAATTAAATAGGAAATACCTACACACAGTGTGTCATTGGCAGGGAGGGTTTGCGAAAAGGGAGACTGTGGGAGAGTCTTGGTTTTGTGATGTGGTGGGTGACGCTCATTTAATGACGACTATACACACAGTAAGGGTTGGAGAAAGGTGTTAACATAACTTGGTTGG
Source organism: Oreohelix idahoensis (assembly GCA_024509875.1). Lineage (NCBI taxonomy): Eukaryota > Metazoa > Mollusca > Gastropoda > Stylommatophora > Oreohelicidae > Oreohelix > Oreohelix idahoensis. Next base: position 24,507 of record JAMPIV010003713.1, read on the forward strand.
GGTAAGATTTGTTTATGAAAAATTCATCACGATCTCTTTTGCAAAATTGCACAAAAGAAACTTGTGGACAAAAGACTCTGACACTACTGGTAGATTTATCAAGAGAAGTATATGTATTTAGGAACAAATCAATAATCGTACTCTCACAGCACCACCTGCGCAGTCGACGGCACAACTCACACACCTCACTAACTACAATTCACACAATGTCGAGCACTACGGTATGGATCTATCGGGGGACAGTGGCGATCACCACAGTATCGACCAGCTACACGATTCAAGTAGTGTCAAGCAGGCGTGCTGCGCACTCAGAGCAATGCGTCATAGATCTGTATGTTTAGCATGCTTTGCTGAACACTAGACATACACAGTCATGGCGAACATCGTGTGACATAGATATCTTGCATTGAAATACGAAGGTAGTCGGATAAGTGAAAAAAGAAGACATGGCTGTGACTTCTGAGAAGAGGGGGAGTGATTGCATACTTCATGAATTTTCAGGACATCTTGGAGGGGATGGGACAAAACACCATAAAGTTGGTAAATACCCCCCCCCACCCCCCGATCGTAGCGACAAACTCTGCGAAGCAATATACTAGACACGCGACAGAGACTACTCCTTATAAGCGACATCTACAACAGTGCAGTAGAATCGCAATTGCATGTCCAAATTATTTAACACGAAGAGATAGCCTACATCTTTACTGTATGCTCGGATAGCATTGAGTGTGAGGTGCGGGGTGGGGGTGCCAGGGTGGAGAGAGGAATGTCATCAGAAATGACAGAACAACAGAGATGATAGGATCACTCAAATCATCCGACCGGCAACACTGGTGTAATTTTTTTCTGTTCTCACTTAGCTCTATCATTACACCAGTTCTCTAAGATTCTCATAGCACTCTCAGTAGAGCTTGTATACAATAGAATCTACACTGCGAGACTTCACTGTCACACACATAGTTCAGCTTACTACACTTTACATTTTGGCTTACGCGCGACGCGCCACTCACCGCGCGTATTAGGACAGTATAAGAACAATTGCGCAGCATGACAGTGATACAATTTGCTGCAATAGCAGCTAGTTCTTACAGGCATGCAGCATCGAGCTAGCTCTCGACAGTATTCATCTAATCACGCTATACGATGATATCAGGTGCACAGATACGTCATACGTGAGCTGCTCTCTCAATGCAATGTGCGCGTGAGTACATTGTACACCTTTTGGCGCGCGCGACGACAGCGTCGCGTGCGGATTTCTCTAGGCTCACATCGTGTCAATCATAAAATGTTTCGTGGTTTTCCTCGACTTTTGATTTTTTCTAGGATCTATTCAGAGTGATTCCTTCCTGTATCTCTCCCATTCACTGAATTTATAGAGACACACTCACTCTATACAGATGTGCAACATTGGCCACACATTAAGCGCCCGACACATCAAAGCACAGGTGTAAATAGACATCCAATATCCAACGAACCTGGTCTATTGCGACATGCTTTCGGATAGTGTATCGTTACCATACTACATGATTACAATAACAGTTCTTGGCCTGCTTGTGGGATATCCACACACATGAGTGGGCGAGCGACATCTTACACATCTAATCATATAACATCTGACCGCTGCTGGAGGGGGGCGGGTCTAGAGAGAAAAGATACAGTGTCTGTGAGACGGCCTCGCTCATACTACTAGTCTATGCTGAGAGATACGCGTTATGTCGGATTAGAGAGACAGAAGTTTTGATATTCACACTAAGTGCATAGACGGTGACGAGACTGTCACTATTCGTGAGTCTTCTGAAGGGAGGCTCAGACAGGGAGACGTTTTAGAGAGTGTAGTAGGTACATGAGTTGCGCGCAGAGTAGTGAGCGCAGAGATTCGACGTTATAATTTATTTCACTGAGCGTGCTGTCCCTACTCACGAATGAGTAAGATATGATTTAATGCGAAGATATAACACACATACTAGGCATCACAGACACGCGAGCAGCCCTTGAGACTAGCTGGATAACCGCTTTTCGATCTCCGATTTCAGGAAGAGAGCGCTAAGGCTCGGTCTAGCAGCAATACTTCTTCGTCTTTTACATCTAGATTAGGCTATTCTAATCATCTTGTATTATTATCTTGTCTATGAGCTGCTCTGGCATCTGGAGGGTGAGGTTCTGCCACCATTGGGTGAGGTATCTCACAAAACAAGAGACAAGGTCACAACAAATGACAGAGAATGAAGATCAAACGTTAGACATATCTAACCAGTACAGGTATGCTCACTAGAGACACGACAGAAAGAAACAGGAGACATACTCAATGCGGACAAGAATTCTATTTTGTCTCACTTCTCAGATGATAGTGAATACATCTAGAGATTCACAAAGCATTATCATGTTCTGCACACGATTCACACTCTCAAATGATACACAGCACTGACACCTGTGTTAGAAACAATCACAGAGTTGGGCCGATGTGCTTGATTGAGGTAATGGGGGGTTGGGGTTAAGAGTCGAGTGTTCGCGATAGTAGACACACGTCTGCGAAGCTAATGAGTCTATGTATTGGATATTACTACAGAGTAAGATCTACGACAGGACAGGCCGTTCGTGCAATTGAGAGATTCGCTAGTACGCGATAGTGAGTATTTGCCAACGTGAGTGTGGGAGCGCAAAGTGGGCATGATAGTGTGGTGTGTCGACGAGACACAACAGTCGGAACTCTGTATATGAGTGGAGAGTCGCTAGAATCACAGGTCTAACTCGAGTGGGTAGAGACAGTAACATACTTTGTATTCAATATATAAACTCTTAGCAGTCTAACGACGTGTCATACAACTGGACACACGTAGATAGAGGCTGGCACAACAACATGGAGATGGTGGTACACGACATAGATCTTTATTTTAGCGATTTCTTTGGCTCACCGAGGAATATAGATAGACGTTGCGCTGCAGGAGTAAGTGAGTTAGGCGTATCGTCCTAACCGCGCTCTGATGTATTGTCATCGAGCTGTCTTGAGTTAAGTGGGCTGGATGGGGGTGGTGGGGATTTCTATAGTGGGGGAGTATGGGTTTAGCGAGAGTGGTGGGTATACTACGAGAGTGACTTTCTAGGCGGAAGCAACCTGCATAAGTTCGAGTCTAGCGGAGATATTCGATGCATGACCATGGTAGTGTGTCACACAAAGAGCACAGTAATTGAGGGCTTAAGCGATAGCGGACGCTTTAGAGCTGAGAGACACACAAGGGAACTATTGTGTATGATCAGTTATGTGAAATGTAAAAATATTGATAGTTTGTATAATATTGATGTTACGGTTAAAGGCCTCGGGGAAAGTCCTTAGAGTGTTATCATTTGAAAATATAGATTGTTGCGAAAGCGCTAACAACCTAGCGCACAAAGTTATTTTTTTTGGCGGCATTTTATATAGTTATGATCTTACTTCAACACTTTGCACAAGAGATGTCGACCTATAGCGGTATAAAATTTGACGACGTGGTCGCGAACTAATAGGGACGCAGCAGACAATCCCAGCTGAAAAGAACACCGAGATCTAGTCTGACTCTTCGTATCTGAGAGAGACATCTGCGTTGCTCTCTATGAGGAGAGGATAGGACTCTGTGAGATTTGGCGGGACACTGCAGTAGAGTCTGTAACTTCACTTCCTCTATTGCAACAGTCTTGAACCATATTAGAAACTTTCATGAAGTCACTTATCAGCGAGTGACAAGTGACTAGGCACACTGACTGTAAGGCGTCAGGGATTATCAGCTTGGATAGGTTCTGTTATAAAAGGATAATTGGGGGGGAGTGCAGTGCGCTAGGACGTGACACCGAGGTTACGCTATATATCACACCAATGCAAATAAGATGAGAGAATCAGAGCAGAAACAGCGCAAGTCATCACAGAGAATACAGTAAGTGGTATGCGTGTAGAGGGGTGAGAGAACTAGCTGAGCGCATGATCTATTTAGTGCGAGATATGTTATCTCTCTTACCATGTCTGTGGATGTAGGGGGTCATGCACACAAGCACAGTGAGCTACTGCCAGATACTCATCATTCGAGCGATGCTCGAGATTGACGGTCACACACTATACTCTAATCTGCAGAGGCTGACTTAGACTAGGTTTAGGGTTTAAAATAGAAAGGAGTGTAGGGGAAGGAGGGATAGTAGAGTGATGAGTCAACGCAAGTTGGCGAAACATGGGGAGGCAAGGGACCTCGTATGTCTCTACTCGTACTGATATAGTAACGAGATGCGGTCTGGATGCACCACAATCATGGGTCTAGCGTCTGACTATCGACAATACAGTACCGTATCTTCTGAGACTCATTATCACAGTAGATTTGCTCAAATCACCGTAGCCTAGGCGACTGCAGGCTGAAAACTGAAAGGGTGGAATTAACAGGAGGACAACTCATATGGAGGAAACAGCAACGACATTTACCTAGCATAATTATAATCCTCATACTAGAATGGGGCATAACAGTTTAATTTAACTTTGTTATGACTGTAATTTTGGCTTGATGTAAAGGTTGTTTGTTTTGGTCTCAGTTCCAGGGTACCCCACTGCTACCGCATGATTCCAGTCAGGCGAAGAACGTAACATTCTCCTCGATCTCACGGTTCCTGAAAGCAATTAGCACCACGGGTTGTCGTCTATACCTGAAGTACAACCCTTTTCGACGCCGATCCCTCTAATGGGAATTGAGCTCACGCAGTGTATTACCAGCAATAGCAAATCTGAAATCGTATTGCGCAGTAGTGGTTTACTACTCGCCGATTTAATACGTCAGAGCGTCAGCGGCATCATATGCCTCATCTTACTCATCGTCGCCAGGTAAATTGAAATCAACATACTGTGTCCTTACACTGAGGTGCAGTCCCCCACCTCCAGGTCTCAACTCAGACCCACTGGATCTACTCACCAAGTTTCGTCTAACGAGTACGCCTATTATATTTTTTCGCGCCGGATAAGAGCACAAGAAACGGGCGGTCGTCCTCAGTTGACCCCCTTGATTTGTTAGGTCTACTGGTCAGTACGGACTCTGTGAGGAGTAGTAGTAGTAGGCAGAATATTGATAGAGGTAATATACAGCCTAGCTTGGTGGTTTTTTGGTGTGTGTGTGTGTGAGTGAACATGGGGCACGGATAGCGTCCCCAGTGGTAAAAACGGCAAGGTAGTGTCTCCAGTGGATTTAACATAAAAAGACGCTGACTGTGGTATTTGGAAATTCTCACACGCGGCCGAAGGATTAACGCTCTGTTTATTTAGTTTGTCATGTTCTACAGGAAGAATTGGTGGTTTATTTTTCTTTGATTTATGAATTAATATATTTGTTAATTTTCTTATTCTGATCACTTATTTTTCTGAAAATTTTGTATGCTTCTTCTTCTGTACAAGCAAAAGAGAACTTAATTTTAACCTTGTGTTACTGTGCTGTTCACGACCCTTCATCCATACTTAATATTGCAGCTCTTACTATTGTCTCTACCTGATGGTGAGAAAGGAGAGAGAGCGGGTGGTTCTTAAGACTATATAAGTGTGTTGGAGCTTGGACAGAGAGATAGCTTTAATGAATCCTCTCCCATGTTTGTCTCAAGTTCACCCTATTTTTACACATTATCTGTGTGTTGTCTATAATTCTGTCAGTTCACTCTCATTGTCGATTTCACTAAAATTGTCTGACTTGACAAATACTCCAAAACCGTAACCCAACCCTGGAAACTATGATTTAAAAAAAAAAAAACACACACACACACACACAAATACACACTTATGGAATGATAAAAGAACATGAGGAAGGAAAAACAATGCCCTCTCAAATTTATAAAGGACAAGCAAGGCAAATTGCTTACTGCCCCGAAGGAAGTAATGGAAAGATGGAAAGAATATTTCTCAGAACTCCTTGATGGTGAGCAGGGTCAAGCATCAGAAATGATAAACACTAGCACAGAAGAGAAAACCAATGATCGTGAAGATGACATAAAGATGGAAGAACTGAAGGCAGCACTGGAGAAAATCAAGATGGGCAAAGCAGCAGGGCATGATGGTATAACACCGGAAATGGTTAAGTTCATGGGAGCATCAGGCGACCTATTACTCTTAAGGGTTTTACAGGCAGCGTGGTACAACAAGACCATACCAAAGGATTGGGAGATTGCCACCATAACACCAATTTTCAAAAAGGGTGACAATCGACAGTGTGGAAACCATAAAGGCATATCCCTTCTCAGTGTCCCTGGTAAAATCTACTCTAGAATCCTAGAGCAGAGACTCCGACGCCTAGCTGAGCCACAATTGGATGAGGTCCAGTGTGGATTCCGAGCAAACCGAAGTACTCAAGACCTAATCTTCACACTCAGACAGCTGAGTGAAAAGGCCCTTGAGTATAAGAGTGAGATCCATCTTTGTTTCATAGATCTGGAAAAGGCGTTTGACAGGGTCCCCTGGAGCAAACTTTGGGACTGTTTGGCAAGGAAGAATATTCCAGCACCTCTGATTCATGGTATACAGAGCTTCTATAAGCCTTGCAGAAATTATGTGAGGACAGCAAACCATAAGTCAGAAGAGTTCAGGACCACCACTGGTGTAAGACAAGGTGATATCCTATCACCTTACCTCTTCATACTCCTTATGGACGATGTCATCAAGGCATGTAAGGAGAGAACAAGAAAGTATTCAGTGGGGTACTGGAAGATGAGACAGGTCTATATTTCGGAGCTGGCATGTGCTGATGATGTTGCCCTGATTGCTAAATCAGAGGCACATCTCCAATCCAACCTGCAAGCCTGGAAGGAAGAGCTGGAGAAGAGAGGGATGGTCATAAGCTGCTCTAAAACAAAATCCATGGTGATATCACGAGAAGAAAGAAGACATCAGATTAAGCTGGGAGAATAGGTCCTGGAGCAGGTCGACCACTTTAAATACCTCGGAGCTATTATAGACCGAAAGGGAGGCATCAAAGAAGAGTTGGCCACTCGAAAAGCAGCAGCTGGGAAACTTTTTCAGGCCATAAATCGAGGATTCCTCAGCAAGAGAGAGGTTGGTAAGAAAACGAAGATGGCTTTATACCGCTCCACCTATGTCCCAGTCTTGACATATGGATGCGAGTCATGGGCAATGACTACAACCCATAAAAGCCAGATCAAAACCTCAGAAATGAGGTATCTGAGGAAAGTGGTTGAAGTAACAAGAAGAGACATGGTACGCAACCAGACGATACGTCAAGGCCTTAAATCCTACCCCCTGCAGACGCAAGTAGAACAGTCCCAATTAAGATGGTTTGGCCATGTCTGCAGAATGGGAGAAGATCGGCTACCCCGACAAGCATGGGAAACAAAGAGCCAAGGATCCAGACCCCGAGGACGACCCAGAGTCCGCTGGGAGGACAACATTAGACAATCTTTGAAGGACCGAGGACTAGAATGGAACCAGACCAGGAGGAAGACAGCCGATAGGATAGTCTGGCGCTCTCTCTTCCAAACCTCTACACCTCACGGTAGAAAGGGAACGACTAAGTAAGTAAGTAAGGAATGATAAATACATTAATATTGTGAAGGTGGTTTAATAATTTATTTTTATCATATAAGAGTCACGCACGAGTCTGCTCTTTAAGTCAGTTCATTTTGTCGTGTTTGCCGTGTCTGCATTGTTCATTGTTATAGCTGATCTGTATGCCATTTTTCACGGGTTTTGTTTTAATAAACTTTCTGTTACAATTGATGACAGTTGACTGAAAAAAAGCTGTCGTTCCTCATGGATCCCGGTGCAAATGCTTCGAGGGCAGTCGTGCTGCCCGTTACACCACCGGCGCTCCGGGATGTTTTTTTTTAAATTTTAACTATTGTGTTGTATTTTTGTTTACAAAATGCCTGTCGTGAAAAAATGTGCCGTTCTCTTTTTATTGGTCTTCAACTCCGCATTAAAACAAACTGCCAATTCTACTTTACTATTGTTTAATTTAATTATTAAAAAATTTTACATTTCAACAAAAATTCCACGCCCCCAACACCCATCACTTTCGTCTCACATTATCATCATACCATCTGGCCATCCAAAGAGCCCTCACACCCCTTTCCCCATTTTTCCAACAAATTATCCCCCCTTCACATACCCCCTCCCCCCAACATAACCTCACCTCTACACCGATAATTACCCCCCCAACTATAGCCCCACTTCGGTTAATACCGACCTTACTCAACCTTACTGAACCCTTTGTTATACCCATGAATTTTAAGCTAGGACCCCCAAACACGTGCCCAAATTCTACACTTCCGCTATTCAACCCAAATTTCCAGGCGGAAAAAGCGTCTAATATCATGAGAAATATCCCCCCCCATTTTTATGCCGCACCCCCTCCCACCAAAAGATATTTGTCTACAAACAGCCCAAATACTATCACAATACGAAACCATGTCAAAACCCATAAAACCAATAAACAAACAACTTTCGAAAAAATAATGACATACCAAAATAAACACACATCACACACGATTTCAAGGATGTCGGTAAGACCCTTGAGTCAAATAGTGGTGACTGACGCAAAAGGGACACAATTTGTTATGCTATGCTTGCCGGTTTCTTTTTGTTCAAGCTTGTAATTTTTCATGTTTTGATAAATAAACTTACAAAGAAGAGTGACAGTTGACTGAAAAAAAGCTGTCGTTCCTCATGGATCCCGGTGCGAATGCTTCGAGTGCAGTCGTGCTGCCCGTTACACCACCGGCGCTCCGGGATGTTTTTTTTTAAATTTTAACTATTGTGTTGTATTTTTGTTTACAAAATGCCTGTCGTGAAATATGTTCGTTCTCTTTTTCTGGTCTTCACTCCGCATTATTACTCTGCCATTCCTTTTACGTGTTAATTCTTCCAGTATTTGTTGTTTTCGCTTTCATCATTCAAGGTTTTTTTTATCACTTCTTGTCTCACCTATCACGCACCCCTCTCGGTTAATCTGCCCTTTGTTATCGGCGACGTTAAGCGAAGGAGTGAACTTGCGACATCGACCTTCCGCTTATCGCCAGCTCCAGGCGGAATAAGAGTCTATACTGAGAGATATTTCTTTTGTTAACCCAGACTTTTGTCTGGGAAGATATACGAAACCATGTTGTCGCATGATAAGGTGCTAGTTCGCAAACATGACATGCCCAAACACACGACCGATTTCATTGGAATGTCGGAAGATGAGAATCTTGGTAAAGATTAAGACACCGAAAGTGATGCTATGCTTCCGGTAGATGGAATTTGTTGTGATAATCAACTACAGTAAAGTAACATCTTAGAGGAGATTATCAGTGATAGATATGTGTAGTTATGACTTCGCAAACATGACAGGCGAAACGGAAGAAGCAAGAAGTTATATGGTCATGGAGTTTGAAGATCACATATAAAGGGCAACATCTTATAGAGTCATGTAGTAATGTTCTACATGAGGGTAGTGGGGGGACCCATACTCAAAATCAAACACTTATTTGTAATTGGTTTGGCGTTTGAGATGTTAAGATAGACTTCTCCAGATTGAACTTCTCCTCAAAGTTGCAGCCTGGGGGTGTAGGCGAATTATATTCTACAGCGTTGTAGGACTACTTCACTGACTTCCAATTTTGGCAAGAAAAATCATAGACAGCCAGGAACATGGAATATTAGGACCCAAATATAGGACAGGCCATTGTACTGGACGTGAATTCTAAGATTAGAAGAGAGTAACAACAGAGACATCACTTTGCGCCTTAAGTTCTAGAATATAACTTTAAGTCCACCCAGTTAGACACCTAACACACTCACCTAACCTAAAAGTACGGGGTTTAAACACTAACACATTCGGGACGTGCAAAAATTCTTTTCACCCATAGACACCTAACCACAAAAAAGGTAGCACCTTTAAAACAGCTGCCCGACAATATTCGGCCGTTCCATGTGCAAAAAGTCTGTACTCGCCCAAAAAAACTCGATGTAAGTTGTAATATCTACGAGGGACGGTTAAAAAGTAATGCCTCGTAATTTTTAATTTCATTCAATAGGCAAGAAAACAGATAAAATTCACATTGAAATGTAGCCCCAAGTCTGAACTTCAAAAATTTATTTCTCAATGTAGTTTCCGTTATTTGTTACAGTTTTTGTCCATCTTCTCACAAGGGCATGTATCCCCGCACGGTAAAAATGTGTGTTCTTTTTCCTAAACCACTGGCGTACGGCGCGTTTAAGAGTGTCCTCAAAGTGATGTCCGCGAAGATCTTCTTTCAGTGGTCCAAACAGATGGAAGTCAGAAGGTGCAAGATCGGGACTGTAAGGGGGATGTGGTAATAATGTCCAGCCAAATTCTGCAATCGCATCAATGGTGCGTTTAGCGGTGTGTGGCGTGGCATTATAGTGCAACAGTAGTGCAGTTCTCTGATCTTTTAATGGGTAACGTCGCCGAAGACGACCTCTAAGCTTCTTCAAAGTTTCAATGTAACGGTCTGCATTAACCGTGTTTCCCTATTCCAAGAAGTTGAGAAGAATCACACCCTTCTCATCCCAAAACACGGAGGCCATAACTTTCCCTACAGATGGTGAACTTTTGAACTTCTTTCTTGTCGGCGATGTTGTGTGATGCCATTCCATTGACTGCCTCTTGGATTCTAGTTTTAAAAAAATGAACCCAAGTCTCATCACCTGTCACAATATTCGATAAAAACTCTCCTCCTTCAGTTTCGTAACGGTGCAGGAGGTTGATGGCTATGGTCACCACGAATGATGCCATCAAGTCGATGAATGTTGTGTGGAGTCACTGCGGTAGACGTACGGCCAGTCCGCTTTGCGTCAGCCATTAAGGATTGACCTACTTCAGCTTCGTCACAACGATGTACCCAGCGTCGGACAGTGCTAACATCCACTGTTGAATCTCCATAAACATTCTTCAAACGTTCGTGGATGCGAATTGGGATCTCGCCTTCAGCATTGAGGAATTCTGTGACATAACGTTGTTTTAACCGAACGTCTTTGGCAGCCATTTTTAAACTGTTACAGTGGTGCCACCTGTTACTGAAACAGGTTGGTAATGTTATACAGTGCAGAAGAGTGTTTGAGGAATCCTGCTAAATTTACAAATTGCATACCGATGCAGTATTTACATACATAAAAAGTAGGAGGCATTACTTTTTGACCTTCCCTCGTACACTTTATCCTCTTATTTTGGCATTTTGACATGTATAATTTGCTTGTTGATGTACAGTGGCATTTGAGGCTGGCAACCTCATCACTGCAATTAACTTGACACATGAACCACCACTGCAAGATCTGGAGACTGCTGGTTTCCTAACAAGGAACCAGCAACAGAGGTGGTCCCAGGTTCCATAGAGAGCAGGGAGTGGATGATGATATCATGGTGTACATATTTATTACACAAGCACTTAAGTAAATTTCATATGTGCGTGTGTGTGTCTATCTATATATATATATATATATATATATATATATATATATATCCGACTCACTGGGGTTAAAATTAACGCTAAAATGTCTAAGGAAGATGAAGTTGTAGATGGAAGCAGAGGTCACCTGATGACTATGTCAGGAGACCCAATACTTAGCAGAGACATTTGTCTCCTTTCAGTTTGTGGTTCAAGATGCCAGCAGCTAACGACAGACACCAACATCAGACGGGTCTTGAAGACGCTTAACAACCCTTGTAGTTACCTCAGCATTAATGCACAAGGCGTGCTACAGCCACCAGATTTGACTACTGAAGAGAAGTACAGTCCAAGGCACCTGTGGGAACTAACAGCGGCTGAAGCAGATGCCAATCGACCCCACACCGGAAGCTAAGTATTATAACAGCGCAACCAACGAATATTTCACAATTTTCCAAATTTTCCACCCCAGTTTAAATCATCTGATGATCAATATCATCGTTTCCTTTTTTTTTTTTTTTTTTTTGGTAAAGAACTTTATTTTACATTGTTAAACTTAGTGATTATTAAACATGTTTATCTGTAACTGTAAAGCTTTAGTTGGATTAACCACTATTGAGTGAAGTGTATGTCTGCACCCGTATGACTCATATTGTTCTAAATACATAACCAGATACAGCATTAGACTAACAGCTGCTGAACCACCTTCAGCTGGGGCTCAGAAATACAAGCAAAAATATACTACCTCACAGAAGGGGGTGGGGGAATAATAGGTTCATAGCAGATTAGATAATCTCAGTTGTTATGCTTGCTTTTCTTTAAAATCCCGTGAGGCTCCGTGAAATAGATGAATCATTCTTCTATTTTTATCTCTGCCAAGAGTAATCTTGAATAAAGGGTGATACCATTGAAGACCCTCATCACTATACTCTAAGTCTGGCATTGTTTGACCACTACTGCGGAGCATGGGAGGCAGTACCGTCACAATGCTATATATATGTAATATATGTGTGTGTAGTGTGTGTGTTCGCGCACGTGCGTGTGTGTATATATATGTATTGCGAGGGGATCATGGAAATGACGATGGCGAAATTGCAGCTCTCGATCTGTGTTAATATTACTTTGTACGGCTACATCATTCTCGTAATCCCCGATATTGCTCAACTCTCAAACCACATTTACTGATTCAACCGGAAAATGAGATTTTGCTCGACAGTTTGTTTAGCAGCGGCGTGTGCAAATCTTTTTCTATCCAGCTGAAACTTTTATATCTGTTTCTCTCTGTCTTTTATCCTCCCATCCTCCCCCTTATTTAGCTGCTTTTCTTCTTATTTCAATTCTTCATTCCGCAGAGCTCTTTATGGCTCATGTCGTTCTTGAGCTTCTGGCAGACGTATCTGAGAAAATTGCCCGGGGAAAGAAAAAAAAAGAGAAATTAAAATATTAGACCTAAGCGAGAAACCAACTGGAAAACCTGCCAAGTTCTCATTTCGGCAACTGAGCAAAAAATATGGACATTATCGGCAACTGAGCAAATTATATGGACATTAGCAATAACCCGTCAATATTGACAGGTTCTTAATTACAGTGTGTTGTTTCTGTTACATGTATTACAGACGGTACTATTACCACTGTGGTCATTTCATTGCAGGCGACCGTCATAAGATATTTGTAGTGAAAATTATATGGATGTATTAAATATGAAGTCATGGAGTAACCTTCCTAAATGACATGAGGAGCAGTGATATTGGACCGTAAATTGACTAAAGAACTAACATTTCTTTTATGACAGAAGACCATAACAGAAGGGAGAGTTGAAGGCAAACGTGCAAGGGGAAGACAGCGCTATAAGTGGGAAGACAACATCAAGAGATGGACAGGAAAGAGTCTATCAGAGTGCACCATCAAGACAAGAGACAGAAGACGTTGGAGATCCATTACAGCCAACCTTCGTTGTGGAGATGGCAACTGATGATGATGATGATTATGACAACATGTCTCGTAATTGTTCGTGCATTTTTTTAAAATTTTGACTTTCCTTAATAAAACTGTTCATGCACTCCGTCATTTGCGCACATTTCGTCTCTAACACTCCACACCCCTACGGAAGTATAGGCCACGCCACTATCTTTAATTTTCACACGTTTGCTTTGAGCCGATCCTAGACAGAACTGTAATAACGCCATGTAATACGACCGATCAGCGACTGATACGTTTTTCGGTTCATTCGTCTGGCCACATTTGATAGAGACGGTCATCTCTATTGATCCCTTTGAACGTGACGGTCTAGGTGGCTAGCGACTATCCTTGTGTTTGCACAAGACGGGAGATAATGAGGTAATCGCTTCCGATGTACGTTCTGTATCGAGATTACAGATAAATCTGTCTGGAAACTCAAGATTTGCAGACGATAGCATCGAGGCAGTATCAGTGCACAACATGTGTTTGGGAAGATAGCACAGGATGCAGCCGGAAGTCTGATGCAACGATATAACATCACTGAAGAGGTCACGCGTGGATATTAAATTTAATATTTTGAAACACGTGAGAGCATTATTTTTCGAATTTGAAAAGCCCCTACCCACGTAGTGCTGAACGAGATTCGATTGGATTGGTTCATTGTGAGTAGCTGGAATATACAATGAATTCTATTGGAAAATTCGGCGGAAACACCATCTGTGATTTGAACTGAGAATGAGAGATATAATCTTGTGAACTCAGAAACACAGAACAGACAGCTTCGCAATTTCATACGAGTAACTCACTCCCAACAGCAAGGAAGAAAAGGATCGGACCTAGAATTCCTATATCAAAAGTGACAGATCGATAGTATTTGGGCAACTCTGAAACTCTAAGAGTAAACCAGCACATTTAAATACACAGACTGTAAAACTTCAGGACCAGGATTTTATAAATACAAGACTGGAAACCTAGGAATTGGATCATCAGCGATAAGAGAAATAATATCCCAGACCAAGTGTTTCGCAGAACACCCGTCGAAGAGGAATTACTAGTTTCCCAGGCCGAGTGTATCATAGAACACAGTCGTAAGAGAAATTTCTCAGACGAAATTGATTCGAGAGCATATGCACCGAAATTGCTCGCGTCCATCTGAACACCTGTGCAAGGAAGATTGTGTATTCCCAAAAATGTAGGGTAAGTTGTGAACATTTCTATTACAAACGTGAATTTAACATGTTTTCTTGCTAGTGGATAAATATATGAGGCTGGCAACTTCAACATATCTTCTTCTTCGATCCTTAGCTGCCGACCGTCCAAGCAGTCAGTGGCCATCACGCCTAGTGGCGTCTTGTAGGGCAACAACAAATTGATTCCACTTTGCTCGGTCGGCGGCCATCCTTCGTACAGTTCCCCAACTCTGGTTCATTCTTTGAATCTCAGCCTCCACAGTCCTCCGCCAAGGTGTTTTTGATCGGCCTCTCTTTCGTTTTCCTTCAGGGGTCCAAAGCATAGCTGTTCTTGTGATGGCATCGGGGTCTCTTCTGAGGACATGGTCAACCCAGCTCCAGTGTCTGCCAGCTATGATGGTGTGCATATCCTCTTGCTTGCTCCGAGTAAGCAGATCTTGGTTGGTGATGGTATTCGGCCAAAAGATTCGGTGAATTTTTTTAGGCATGTTGTGTGAAAGGAGGACAATTTCGACATTTCCTTCTCTGTAACTCTCCAGCATTCCGCACCATAGAGAAGCACATAAAGCACACAGCTCTGATATAATCTTAAATTTGTGATTGTGCTGCACTGAGAGGTCTTTCAGATGTTGTTTAGGCTAAAAAAAAGGCTGTTCTTGCCGTATTCATTTTGATGTTGATGTCTTTGCCTTCCCCGCCATCTGGTGTTACTATGCATCCTAGGTATGTGAAGGTGTCTGTCTGTACCGGTTGCTGATTCCTTACTGATATGGGCTAAGGGTTGCTCACATTGACCTCTGACTTCTTTAAATTGATGTTCAACCCCACCTGCTGGCTAAACTTATTAAGTCTATCCGTTTTTCCTGGTTGTGTTGATGTGAATGTGCTAGTAGTGCAATGTCATCTGCATATTCCAGATCTTCCAATGTAGAAAATGTAGTCCATCTTATTCCTCTTGGACTGCCCTCTTTTGTCTGGCGCATCACCCA
The DNA here is from genome assembly GCA_024509875.1 of Oreohelix idahoensis. Classification (NCBI taxonomy): domain Eukaryota; kingdom Metazoa; phylum Mollusca; class Gastropoda; order Stylommatophora; family Oreohelicidae; genus Oreohelix; species Oreohelix idahoensis. The sequence goes on from JAMPIV010003713.1 coordinate 40,030, forward strand.
ATCAATGACTGTTAAATATAGAGTGGTTGATAAGGGGCATCCCTGTCGTACTCCTGTCTTCACCTCAAAGGTTAGGTTGCTCTGCCCAACACTACACGTAAAGTTGGCATAGAGGCTTTTTATGATTGACACTATGCAGCTTGGAATTCCATAAACCCTTAGTATTTTCCACAAACTGTCCCTATGTATATTGTCAAAAGTAAAAAAAAAAAAAAGGTAAAGGATCCCGTCACACGCCCATTGAGGCATATTGGGAATACGGTGTTAGGCCCATATTTTCTTGACCATCTGTCAAAAGCCTTTTCAAAATCAACGAAATTAATGTACAGCTGTCTTTGCCATTCTGAGCACTGCTCTATAATGTTCCTGAGAGTGAATATATGATCTACACATCTTCTGTTCTTTCTAAATCCTGCTTGTTCTTTCCTCAGTTTGTGGTCTACTGCTTTTGACATTCTCTGTATAATTATCCTGCCTAGTATTTTGCTGGGAACTGAGAGAAGAGTGATTCCTCTCCAATTATTGCAGTCTGCAAGATCTCCCTTCTTGGGCAATTTGACAATTATTCCTTTGTTCCACTCTGATGGTGTTATCCCCGTTTTCCAGACTTGTGCAAATAGTGGTTCTAATAGTTCTGCTGCTAGCTCAGGGTCTGTCTTAAATAGCTCTGCATTTAAGTTATCATGGCCAGGAGCTTTTCCGTTTTTTAACCCTTTGGTTGCAGTGATGATTTCTTCTTTTCGTGGAATGTCTGTATTTACATCTAGATCGTTTTCAGCCTCAGGAACATTCAATTGTGTCTCTGGTGGTTCCTTGTTCAGAGTTTCTCTGAAATGCTCTGCCCATCTTGTTTCCTGTCCCTCTGCTGTCGTGATGAGATTTCCTTGCTTATCTCTTATTAATGTAATATTGTTTGCACCTCGTTTTCCGCTGATGAATTTTTATTTTGAAAACTGTGCTTTGTTCATTTCTCAGTGCTGCCTCTTCTGCCTGTCTTGCAAGATCGTCTAGGAAATTCCTTTTGTTGGCTCGGGTTTGGCGTTTAACTTCCTTGTCCAGCTGACTGTAATGTTCGCTATATAGTTGCTTTAACCTGGGGGACTTCGCTTCTGTTTTCTTTCTTTTCATTTCCTTTTTCAGTGTTATGGTGTTTAATGTTTCTGGTAATATCCAGTCTTGCTTCTTCCTTTCCTGGAATCCCAAGCATGATTTGCTGCTTTCCTTATATATTGTTGAAATGGTGTTGAATTTCTGGTCTATATCATCAGTCAATGTCTTTTCCTGACTTTTGCCCAATTGATATCGTTTCTTTATGTCAGCCGCAGAAGCTTTTCTGGTAAGGGGGTCCTTCAATTTGCTGATGTCAAACCGTTTCTGTGTAGTTACAGTTGGTCCAGCCCTTCTTAGTTTCACTTTCAGTTTTGCTACTACTAAATGGTGATCATTTCCCACATCTGCACCTCTTCTTACCTTCACATCTTGTAATGCATGTCTCCATCTACCGTTAATCATGATGTGGTCTATCTGGTTTCTGTCCTGACCATTTGGTGATTCCCATGTTAATTTGTGAATTTCTTTATGTGGGAAAAGTGGTCCTCCAATGACCAGGTTATTAATACTACAGAAACTTATTAATTTAACCCTATTTTCGTTTGCTGTTCCGCTGCCGCATTTCCCCATTACTCTTTCATTATATGTATTGTGTGTACCAGCTTTCGCATTGAGGTCTCCCATTACTATAATAAGATCATATCTAGGTGTGTCTTCCATTTCTTTCTGCAGTTGTTGATAGAATTCATCCTTGACCTCTTTATTGCTGTCATTCGTTGGTGCGTAGCATTGTATTATTGTAGTATTGGTGAATCTACCTCTCAATCTTAATCTTATCAGTCTGTTGTTGATGGGTTTCCATTCCAGTAATGTCCTTTCTATTCCTTTCTGTAGAATAATGGCTACACTTCATTGTGCTGTCCATCCTCTCTTCCAGAGTAAAGTACAGTTTCTCCTGTTGTTGTTTTAACTTTTCCTGCCCCTGTCCATCTGCTCTCGCTTATCCCTAGAATGTGTAACCTATAGTTTCTCATTTCTGCCGTGACCTGTTTTAGTTTACCCGTCTCATTTATTGTCCTGACATTCCAAAATCCTATTCTTGTATCATGTTTTGCGTTCAGGACGTCCGTTCTCATGTCAGTGGCTTCCTTTCGGCTTTCACCACTGACATTCATACGAGCCTCAGACTCCGGATGTCCGTCCCGCAGCAAAGTTTGTTTATTCGTTGTTGTTTCCGTAACTTCAATTTTGTTTTTACATAGACAGGGGTGTCAGCCCTCTGCTAAAACCCCAAACCTGGAGGACCAGGGTGTCTGCTTTAGTCTGACTCCTGCCCGCGCAAACCTGTCCAGCTTGGTAGAACCTTCCAGGAGTAAAACTCCTGCTGGCATAGCTCTGGGGGTAATCAGGGTACGCAAGCCGCCATACCGCGACAAGGTATTGACACCGGTGATGGCAGCTCAACATATGAAAATAGTATATTCATGAACCACTACTGCAAGAGCTGGTGATTGTTTCTGACTAGTAGTGCAGGAAACCCGACAGCACAGCGACCCCAGACTCTGACTAGAGCAGTGATGAGTGATGACTACATCATATGTGCCTCCAGTGTAACATATTATCTTGTGAAATTTATGTACCTTTTTTAATTGTTATCCAGGCAAATCATTATTCACGCACTCCAGGCGCAATTTCCAAGTTAACACACGGAAGGATATGGGTGAATTTTCATCATATTCCCTGAGTTACACTGTGTGCTCCGGAATTTAATTCTTCTGAGAGGTTAACATTGGTGGGTGGAGCGCATGACAATGGGGCTGTTAGTTTGCGGCGAACAAATGTACTTAGCAGGCATTCGTTTATTTCTTTTTGTCTAAAGTTCGTGGTTACAAGCTATCATACGATTTGTGGTACTAACGCCTCTAGTGTGAGAGAAAAGCATCCACCATAACCGCCTACAGTGGAACAGAGTGTGGAGACGGCTTTCGTCATCACATAATTGATGAACCACAGCTGCATGACTCACTCATACAAGCTAAGTGCTAACTAAAAGGCAAAAGCAAAAAGGACATTTCAGTTAACCTTTAAGTATAAAGTTAAAATTCCACCTACGTCTCAATGACGAGTACTTTATATCGATCAAAATTCCAATAATCTTTCCATATTTATTTTAATCTGTTAAAGACTATTTCACTATTACATTTGTTACCTGTTGTTTTAAAACTAAACAATAATAGTTGATTCAGTTATATGTATGAAAGCAAACGTATGAAACAAAATATATATATATATATATATATATATATATATATATATATATATATATATATATATATATATATATATATATATATATATATATATATATATATATATATATATATATATATATACATACACACATACATACATACATATATATATATATATATAGATAGATAGATAGATAGATAGATAGATAGATAGATAGATAGATAGATAGATAGATAGATAGATAGATAGATAGATAGATAGATAGATAGATAGATAGATAGATAGATAGATAGACAGATAGATAGACAGATAGTTAGATAGATAGATAGATAGATAGATAGATAGATAGATAGATAGATAGATAGATAGATAGATAGATAGATAGATAGATAGATAGATAGATAGATAGATAGTTAGATAGATAGATAGATAGATAGATAGATAGATAGATAGATAGATAGATAGATATATATATATACTACTGGACAAAAGTTAAGGGCAAGAAAAACTCCACTATGGACCAATTAAATGCAACCAGGTGTAAACAATTTATTACAAAATAAAGTTGATTCATCCGTGGAAAAGATCAGTCAAGTGTTTTTTAATAATGTGTGACTTACTAACAAAAAGAAATTCAACTCACTTTTTCACCTTTTGAACTAGTGGGGCGTGTTGCAAAAACCACGAGTTTTTGTAGCAACAATGGCAATTTTTAATTGATTGATAAACTGTAAAGACAAGTGAAAATGTCATTAAAACTGAGCTCAGAGAAATGTGTATACATTTCTGTGTGCACTAGGTTAATTTTTTTTTAATGTCCAAAAACTGGGTCACTTTAACTCGCACGTGAAAATTGCCATTGTTGCTGCAAAAACTAGTGGTTTTTGCAACACGACCCACTAGTTCAAAAGGTGAAAAAGTGTGTTGAATTTCTTTTTGTTAGTAAGTCACACATTATTAAAAAACACTTGACTGATCTTTTCCACGGATGAATCAACTTTATTTTGTAATAAATTGTTTACACCTGGTTGCATTTAATTGGTCCATAGTGGAGTTTTTCTTGGTGGCCCTTAACTTTTGTCCAGTATATATATATATATATATATATATATATATATATATATATATATATATATATATATATATATATATATATATATATATATATATATATATATATATATATATATATATATATATATATATAAACTTAGACATATATTTACACTAAACAGAGCTATACCTTATAAGAGGGATTTCGTTGGATTACGCCAACTGGGGGCTTGAACGGGCTAAACCATTGCTTAAATCCTTCACAAAAGGCGACGGACCGGATGTAATGCGTTAACAAATGTTCTGCCCAATGCATTATTGTTCGTGACTTCTGGAAATATCTTGTGAAGACTCCTTTCAGGTAGAAGCGCCATTAAACTTCTATTTACATCTCTGCCAAGAGTAATCTTGCGCGCAGGTAGATACCTTGGAAACCAATATTAGATACTCTTGAGTTTTGGCCATTGTTGGACCACTACTGCAAAGCAGGGGAGGCAATCCGTGACAGCAAGATGTGACTGACCGACCGACGTACTTACGGCGTGTATTATGGTATTGAATTATCGCAACTGAGCACATTATATGGACATTATCGGCAACTGCGCACATTATATGGACACAGAAACACTATATGTCGTAATTATGAATTATTGGAGCTTGAACGGGATATTTTTCTTTATCGATTATATAAAAAAAAAAACCAAAATGGGAAAACCTGGATTAAGATGATTGAGATGAACATGACAAGAGTTTGAGCTTCACCTTTTGCCGCCAAGCTTACTAATTTCTTTCTGGTTGCATATATTTTCTACCTGACAGGATATCTAATCGCATATCTAATGATATATGTGGTTATATAACACGAATTTATTTTTATGATTATTTGTGTGAGGCTGGCATTGCTTCAGACAGTAATTTCGTTTATTGCATTATGTAAAATTGTTTGCCAAATATGAAATATGCAATCGACAGCAAAGATGTCGCAAGATAACTGCAAGAGTTGTTTAAAAAAAATTAATATGAATTTCGCCTCGTTATCGCGAGGCGCGTTCCGTTCAGCATAAACATAGGGTCCGTCTTTTATATTAGGGCTCATGTCCAAATAAAAAAATACCCTGTTTTGGTGTTTGGTCTATGCACAGAACAACTGGATCTTGTCTTATGCATGGTATACCCGGTCCAATTCATGGGTGCATTACCGCCTTATTTGACCTTATATGACCACCAGCTAAGCACAATGCTTTAGTATACAGATGTTGAAGTGAACTTCAGTCAGAAGGTTAATTACACACTCACTGATTCTTGAAATCATCCATACACTTCCAGGGATTCCCCCCAGTGGTGAAACATGTTGAGAACCAACCCAGCAATGCACACTAAGCTTAAAGAAGTCACTTGAGCCCGATGTAACTCTGGCTTCTCCCTGGTTGGCTGCATGCATGAGAATCTTACTGTGGACCCATGATAATCAGTGGAAGCTGAGAAGTGGCTCTGTATAGGATGTGACAATTTCATGGAAGAGACTAGGACCAGAACACAGTATTTCAACTCAGCACATTTTGAGAGCCCCCTTTGATGGCGAGGAATGCACAGTATGCCACACACTTTTTCCTCCTAGTTTGGGACCAGATGTGATGATCCTTTAAATGCAAGCCAAGCTGAAGAAACTGGAGCTCATGACTTCAACTCAACATATTTCGAAATGGCAGGAAAGTCAAAGAAAAAGCCTAGATCTACAGTGTAGATAATATCCGGTTCAACCTATAGATTGCAGGAAGAAAATACGTATATATTATGTGTCAAAATGCTCTGGAGAATAAACCGCTTGCCCTCACATGCCACTTATAGCTATTACCAGTTCCAGCTCGAAACATTATTATTACTCTAAATCACAATTTCTCAACCGGGGGAACACTAGGGTTCCGTGAGATGTCACTAGGGGTTCCAAGAGAGACGGTGATTGAAAACAATAAACACCATTTTTGTAAAACTTTGCGCGCCGGGCGTTGTTAAAGCTCGCATTGTTGGGCAGTGACCGAGCAGCCCCGTATGGCAGTGAGCATTAGGACAGTGTTGACTCTTACACATACCAAATTTCATTAGCATCTTGTAGAGTTGAAATTAGTGATAAGAATTTTAGACCTACTTGGATAAGGTTAAAAAAATTATGTTTGAAATTTATAAAAAAAAAGGAAAACTGCAGTTTCTTTTACCTACACAACTGACTTTCATTAGAGTTGATATCCTTTGAGGAAAGGGGGAACCACACAAAAAGGATAGATTAATAAGTTGCCCAAAATAAACAGATCCACAGAAGAAAAAAAATTCTCTACTCAAAAGAATATTGCAAATTTTTATTGGATTATTATATTTACAACTTCTCTGATCACGCTAAGGAAACATGAGCTGTAAGTTTAATAATTTTTATGCAAGTGTGTCGTAAATTTTACTGAGATAGGTCTTAGAAATAGTGGTCCCGTCTGAGTGGAGGATGATAGTGAAAACTCTGTGATAGTAAGGGGTAAGAAATAGATAGTTGATTCATAAGGGTGCTGGGGTAAGAGGAAGGACAGTCTCTGAATAGTGTAATTTCTCCAATTCAGCCTATCTTACGACATTTATTTACCTGCAGACTCCTTACTCTCCTGGCTAAACAATTTTTGCCAGTTACCCTACAGACAGGTACACACACCAATTTGGTGATACAAACGCACAACGTGAATACAAACTACGTATAACAGATATGGGGTAATGGGTCGCCGACACAGTAATTAAAGGTTTATGGAGTTTATTATCATTAAACCAAAATCACAACATCAATCATGTTACATTCAAAAAATCATAGTTAAGACAGGGAAAAGGGGGGGGGAGGGGGGGGGGAGAAAGGAAAAATAGTATCTCAATAGGCCCTCCCCTTTTGTATAGGAAAACCCAATCCAAAGACAATCTCTATCAGAGAGAGGTAATTAACCCAAAGAGACATTTATTTTTAACTGATGGGGGTATACAATAATCAGTATGGAGTATAGGAACAGATTCCTATTATTCTCAATGTTATCCCTTGACTAAGCTGATTAAGGGAGGGGGAAAAAGAAAAGTAAACAACCCCACAGAGAAAAAACCACGAAATCAAGAATACTGATGTTTACCAAGTCAAAAAAATAAAGATAATTTAAGGTTATCTAATTTTCCTTTCATTCAATACACGCTCACAGTGGCCACACCATTCTCACTTACCAATCGTTGAAGCCGGCATTCCATGAAAAAAAACAACAACAACACATCTAACAAGTACTCAAAATACTCTGAGTCTTTTTCTTCCTCTTTCAGCCCCAGACTAGCGGGTTTTGGGTTCAGATTTTTTTCCCGTAGTCGCTGAAAAATCGAAGCCTTAGTGTCTTTTGTTTTCTAATGGTTCTATGAGATGGTACTGTCCTCGGGATTTAATCGATGTATATATGTAAGAATATATTGGTCCCGTTGAGTTTCGCCGCTGGTGGCTAAGAGACTTCTACGGCGTGATGAACACAGAGTAATGGCAAAGGCTGACCAGTGAGTTTTTCCTTTCGGGGGTTAAATCCAGTAGAAAAAACGTTTACTGTCAGTTGAAAAATAATGATATAAATTCTGCCACAGCAGAGCAGTAAAAAATTATAGAATCACTTCTAGCAATGTTCTTCTTCCAGTTATACTTTAAAAGAATTGATTATGATTAAAGTTCTTGTTTGACTACTCTCATGAATGGAGAGGTGGACCGCATATGAGTCACAACACGAAGATTTTTCTTTATTTCAATAATCACTGGATGGTGTAAGAACCAAAGTCAGTAGGACGCTATGAAATGCTAGGACGCAAAGGTTTTGCCCAGCCTATATGAAAAAAATAGAAAACATGTAAACAAAAAAATACAAATCATATTCTGACGCGCGCTAATTTTACAGGTAAGACTATTTTAACCCGTCCGGTATTTAATTATATATATTTAAAAAAACTCCGCGAGTGTCTAGTCGTTAGCAAATACACACGTATATATAGAACTAAACTGCATTAATCAATTATCAATCGCCAAGCGGCTTATAAATTATTTTAAGCATCTCTCACTGGGGAACAAACGGGTAATTAAATTTACGTTATATCTGAAAAATTTTTCCATATGTTTATTTAATACGTTTTCAATACACACAGAAATTTCAGTGAAATAAAATGAAGCTTTAAACGATAAAATCACTTAGATGCTAATAACTATATTATTACCGCAAACACAAGAACTATAATTTTAATATTCTCCACGAATTTCTGTAAGAAGTCTGATAAATTTTGACTCCGAAACTGCGCGCTAGACCATTCCAGAAATCTTGGTTTGCAAACTGACCCCTGAATTAGATGCTCTCGACTATTTATTTAAAATGGCTATTCTTTCATCTCCTGTGCGGAGTTTAACACCTCTATTCAATTTTGGGAAGTTTGCTGGTAGTTTTTTGTATGAAGATCCATTATTACGTCTTTTCCCCGCCTGATTGTCGCTTCGCTGGCGTTGGGCTCCTTTAATGTCCGTGTTCGAGAGTAACTTTCGTCCATGTGAGCGCGATCAAAGGGGTTGCGGTCGGTGGGTGGTCCACGCCCCTTTATACGCAATAAACAAACCGTAGTCGCTCTAGAACTACAAAACCTCTTATGTCCCGCCCTTCCCGTGTTTCAGTTGACGTGCTGACGTAATCCTGACAGCAGGTAACCCCTTTAAAAAAGAAAGACAGTTTATGCGTCTATATATCTGAGTTCTTAGTGCATGAAACCAAAGACAGGAGGCGTGGCTAGACTAATAATCGGAATGATGGCTACAGCGAACCTGGCTTCCACGTGTTTAACTGTGCATACTTAATTAGCCCGCGAGGACAATCCAACGTGTTAATCTTGCTTGAGTCCAAATAGTGAGGGCCCCGGACGATATTAAAGACAAACGATAAGGGTTGCCCATTTTCATCTGTCACAAAGGGTTCCTCCGAGCCCTGAAATTTTTTTCAAGGGCTCTTTCAGAATAAAAATGTTAAGAAAGGTTGATTTATACACCAGTCAAAACTGTCAAAACTACACACTTCAGTCAAAGTTAGTGTAAAGGAAAATAATATAGAGCATTTCTTATTAAAATGTAGGAAGTATTAACAACAGAGAAAACCAACAGTGGATTATTTGCGGGCACATAATTCATTCATAACTATAGAACAGGTGTTGAGAGTAGGCAGACCTAGAGAATTGCAAAATATGGTAAAAACAGTCTATAACACGAATAAAAATTAATAAATAAGAATCAGTGACGATGTCACGGGAAGGTGAGACTCTGGAGGGGGTCTCGTAACACTTGTTGATGATGGCAGATGATTGGGGGATAGGGAGTCATTGTCGTACGGTAGGTAAATTGTTTTATTTGGCCCGTCTAAGCAAAGAGTGACAGTTGACAGATACACGAGAATGTATAGAAATTAGGTTTTACTGGTGGTAGGTTGAGGGGAAAATATGTCTCTGGAGTGAGCAGGTTTCTCTCCTCCAGCCTATCCGTACGACTGTGCTTTGTTTCCAAGACAGTCTTTGCCTCCCTATCTAAAATAGGACAAAGTTACTTTACACACACAACACTATGTGATAACAAGACACATACACGTGAAAGAACTCATGATAAATGGGTATGGGTCTGACCAACGCACAAAGTTAAATTCTTTGTTGTTTATTATCACTAAAATTGTTACAACATTAAATACCCAAAGATAAGAATTATACAAATAGAGGAAAAAAGAAGAATGGTGCGCCTTCACCGTATGGAGAAAACCCCCAAAAAATATTAACCCAAAGGTTGAAGTTTAGCCCTTAGTTACAGGAATAAAAAATCTTGGTGCGATAAAAGACCAAGTAAAAAAAAATTAAACAACCAAATTAATAGATATTTTTCAGCAAACAAAAAAATCATCACACACTCTCTCACTCAGTGGCCACCTCTCACTCTCTTACCTATTGTCTTTTACCCGTGGGTCTGTGGTATCCCTTGTTAACAGAATATTCCTCGAAAAATCCTTTTTTTCACTGTGATTAATGTACCACTCCAGCTGTCGAGGGTACAAATTGGCCCCAGTTCATCCCAAATAAAAACAAATGAGGTGAACGCCGAATCTGCTATTATCCACGATAAATCCTGGGAGAAGTATGAATCCTAAAGGTTATCGTCACTGTTCTAAACTGTCACTTTTCCTCCGATGGGGTGCACAAGGGGAGTATAAGTCTAGACACAGGAACTACAACTGAATAAATCCGTTGCGACAACGCTTGCAGTGTATGGGCGGGCGGGGAAAAACAGGCTTGTTTCCCGCTCGGTCTGGAATTTCTATCTGGGTACTGGTTTCAATATAACCAGGTGACTAGTGTGAGAATCCTTGATGTTTTACCATTTAAGAGAGGGGATACTTCTAGTATCTGGATAAATCTGGTTGCTCCTAATCTTAAGGATGATGATGATTGATTTTTTAACGGCCGACTCTTTGCCAGAGTGCCGGTCCTGCACAGTGTATAAACTAGGTACTCCACTTGAATACAACTGTCAGGTGTCGGGGGAAAAATAATGATGATGTCAGGTGTACGCCACTGTGGGCTGTTAAAAAATAATATCCTGGATTTGGTAAGTCCAGTCGTTATAATTTACAGTCACAAAGTATCTACAGGCTAGTACACACATTATATAATAAAAAAAAAGACCGCTTGGGGATCAGGTCTGCGAAAAAATACAAGAAAACATTTGTGGGAAAATGCTACCATTCTATATAAAAATTAACACGGACGAGGACAAGACAATCTCTCATTCGCTCTGTAAATCCTGACGAATAGACGAAATGAAAAGATACGTGTTGTTTGCCCTGCGGCCTGTACACACTCACAGACGCTATAATAACAATAATTACAAATGAAATATAAACATGTATTCTTTTCTCTCACTGTCAGTCGTCTAACGCATCTAAGTCCGGTCTGGTTAACAGTCGTTTTTATTTCTCTCTCTCCTGGAGAGTTAAGTGCCGCGTTGGTCTACGCTGTAAACATAACTACGGTCTTGTCTCAGTTATAAAGCAGTCGGGTGGCGTGGTCTAACATTTTTTACTTGGATATCTGTTTATGAAAAATCGCTACGCGTTATTTTATTTGATACACCTTACTAGCAAGAACAATCTAAGTGAAGTATAAGGGTTTAACTTTAAATGGCTATCACCGTGAAACACTTCTAATACTTAGAACTACTTTCCTCTTACCAAAATCCAGAATGAAATCTCCATGAATCACTTATACACAGTATTCCAAAAAGAAAAATGGTTTTAGGACTGCGCGCTAGACTCTTCAAATTCTGACTGACGACGGATGACTGGGATCTAGAAACAGCAGTATATATATCATATATTGCTCTTGATCTCTAATAGCGTTATTTCGCACCCCTGTGTGAGTCAAAATTCAGGAGCTAGAGTTCCCAAGAGGAAATGCTTTACGTCCCGGTCGCTCATATATTTTCGTCTAGAGCGTTGACCGAGATCAAAAGACTTTTGTTCTTCTAGCGGGTTTCCCTTTAGAATGCCTGTGCTCAAGATCAACGGGTACTAGAGGAGTTCTAGATTTTCCATGAGTGAACTAAAAAGGGTCTGTTCCGTTACTCTCACGTGCTGTCTAGCTATCAAGTATTATATGATTGACAGATGAGTTCGCGTGAGTGGAACGAAGTATAACCATAGCGGGATTTGTTTCCTGCTATGACTAACAGGTCTAAGAAGATTGTAAACACCGCGTTTGCCAGTGTTTATAGACAGAGGGCGGGGACAAAAGGGTAAGCTGCAGAAGACAGGACAGGTAGTTTAATGCATGTTTTAGCTAGCAAATCAGAGAGCAGCTTTTAGGTTACTATAGGCTGTTAGATTACGGCTGACTCTTTTTCGTTTCACATCACAGTCATCCTGGGCTTTCCCAACCTTCTCCCCCTTGTTAATAACATGGCAGTTTTGAGAGATTATTGTGTGTGTGTGTGCTTTTCTTGGAAAGGGGAGGGCACATTCACACAATTTTACATTTTTATTTACTCTTTTTTGGACTGAGAAGAATGGGGAGATAATATCATATTTTGATATCGTAAATCAACATTACTATCTTGAATTAACTACATCATGTATCCCAATTATTACCCATCAAGGGTTGAACAAAACATTTTTTATTTAAAAAAAAAAAGTCGTCCTATAATGTTTTAGACAACACGTTTTATTCTTGCGAGAAATTGGCTGTAAACAAACAGATGGGGAAAAAAAACTGTAGCAGACGATACACTGGGCAGCCAGAAAAACAGTCCAATGAAAAACAGAAAGATGTTGTAATTAATCAGCACGATAAAACGCAGACAAATTTTTTGAACTTGTCCTAAGAAGACAAAAAATAGGAGAGTCTGGTAACATCTGCTGGATTCAACTCATACAGAAGAAGAGAAGCACATAGAAAACCCTACACAATTCAGCACGGCAGACCTTTGAGCTGTCGGCGCCCAGGGCGAGCGTGCGACATTCCCCCACCACCACACTTCTAGCCACGAAGGATAAACTGGACAATTAAGAAAGCTTCTTGAACAAAAAGTTTGAGATAGTTATTATTTACAAAACAAAAAAGACAACAAATGGAAACAGAATGTTAAAAATATGTCATACTTTGGATTTAGTGTTTTTTTTTTTTTTTTTAAATATAAGATTTACATTGAGTTCTTTAGCCTGGGCGAATAGTGTTGCCGCTGAAGAACAGAAGAGCTTTTTGGCGACAAATATATTTTCTTCCTCGCCTGCCCTTAGGTCCTGTGTCATTTCATTCCCCGTCATTTATACAGAGCTACAATGCTGTGCTGTGGTTCTTGGGTCTCCCGAGGAGACGGAACCTCCTGCACAGAGCCACTCTCCAGCTCTCCATTTCAACTGTATCGGGTAACACTGATTTAGCACTTTACAAGCGTGAATAATTATCTTTTTTTTTTTAATTTATGAAGAAACATATCCAGTTAAAACTATGAAGGATTGAAATTAGTTCTTTGTTTACGTGATATAAACCCTCGTGTAAACAGAAATCACGTAAATGAAACAGAATTTTCTCATTCAAATACAAGTTAAGAAAGGTGGATGCCTTCTACCAAACTTCTGGATATTTATCTGCAGCTTCTTTGTCTGGAGACGCAGCCGCTTCTGAAAGCTCAATAATATTCACGCCATATCGAACCTTGAATTTGCCAAACCATGAAGAACTTGCATTACATTCTTTTACTTCACCATCTTCTGTTCTTAAAAGTTCCTAGAGGCTTTTGGCCTTTGCCAACACTAAACTAAAGCTAATCAGAACATTTTTTCTGCTTTGATGATGCAATAATGTTGCCAGCAACTTTTCAATCCCTTCTATTCAGCGATTGTGCATGTAAGTTGTAAGTGGAAGAGCAGCAGATAACGATGTGCCTGACTTGATAGCCTACTATGCCTGATTTTTTTCCCCCTTGTTGTTTCTAATGGTGCATAAAGTGCTTTCACTTAAATTCTATTCACTCCTTATCGTGGCATTTGACTGACCACTTTCATAGTTCTTTAGCGCGTCCAGCTTTTGATTCAGTGTTATAGACCTTCTGTAGTTCGATCTATATGAAATAGACACGTTTACCAGCACAATGTCGAATGCATATCTAAATATTGGGTCGTATAACTTCGAGTTTGGCGCATAAATAAAACAAAAATAAAATATTTAAAAAAAAATCAGTGCGCGTATGTTCGAATTCGAGTAAATAAAACTCGCGTAAACAGAGAACTACATGTATATTGTATCTTTAATTTCATACAGTACATAAAATTAATTTAGGTTGTCATTAACGCCACAAAACATATAAGCTGCACAGCAATTTTATAGCCTACAATAACAACTTTCAGTTATTGTAAGGAATACAGTGTTATGAGCTTCTAGACAACACAGAACTCATAACACGAGTTACAGATAAAGGAAACCTGGGGAAACAATATACGGCGGAGTCAGCATAGGCCTACTGGTAATTGGGTCAAGTACTCCAACCACGTACACTTATTGTTTTAACTCGGAAATGAAACACTGATAACTGTACATGGACGAACGCCTACCACGATTACAGGCTAAAGCAGACAAGTTTTGTGTATACAAACGTAGGAATAGTAAGAAGGTAATGTCTGATAATCGAAGATTTAAATAGCACAATTAGCATTTTACCATTTCGTAAATTGTGTTTCGTTTCTCGGAAAAAGTCTGGGGCCCGCTTTCTAGACCAGTACCCAAACGGAATTAAACCATCAATTGCAGCAAGTGATTTAGCAGGCGCATTTCGAGCTATGTATCATATAAGGAAAAGAACAGTTATGGTTGGGCGGGAGAAATGCGACACAAATTTGACAAAATTAGAAATTTATTCCGGGTGTCAGAAAACCAAAGTATGAATTCATGAATTAGGTTGTAATATATCGATTGTCCATTTCTCGTTACAAAATAGCCAAATTTAAGTAAGTAAGCTATGGTGCCAAATGTTCAAAGACATACGAAAGTGGGGTGAAATAGGACAATATCAAGTGAAGTGGGACATGGCAAAAGGAGAAATGGAACAGTAGCATCAGAAATTAGACAAACCTGAAAATACAAGTAGAAATATTAAATTTCACTTATGCAATTCAACCAAAAGCGTTTTTTTAAGATGTTTAATTAATAATGTACTTTTAATTGATGACTTATAGTGCTAAAATGTAAGTATCCAAATCTGCTCGTATAAGATTCATATCGTCATTTTCCTTTTTGCTCCTTACGAAGCATGGAGCCACCACTACAGCCGGTCCCTATGTATCAAGTATTCATATGGTCTTGCAGTCTCTAGCAGTTTGTTTTGCATGATGAGGTTGCCAGCCTCATTCACAATCTCATATTAGTTGCCTGTTACGAAATGCCTGAAGGAGCAGCAGATAGGTTGTAATGTAGGGTGGCCATATTGTTCAACACAAAAAGGAGGACAAATGCCATTTTTTGGTCATAAAAAGGAGGAGAAGGGAGGAAAATATTTTTAAAAAGTAGGACGAAAAGTAGGACACCTTTGTTCAGTAACTACAAGACGCTGAAACATATTTATTTTTTACATTCAAGGAATAAGCTAATAAAATCCTGGAACAAGTCAAGAGCTACGTATATCTTGGTCATATAATAACAGAAGATGGCAGATGTGAAACAGAAATCAAGAAGAGAATAGGAATGGCCAAAGCTACATTCAACAACATGAAACATATACTGACATCCAAACAGTTATCTCATAAATTAAAACTGAGAATCATAAAGTGTTATATATATTCTGCATTTCTGTATGGTGCAGAAACATGGACGATGAATAAGCATTTGGAATAAAGAATTGAGGCTCTTGAAATGTGGATATATAGAAGAATGGGGCGTAGTTTTGCTTTTTGAGTGGGTATCTGTAACAATAAATATAATAAATGCCCCCTAAATCAATGGGGTACATTCGATGTTAAAATTATTGTTGCAAACAGCGTGGTTTTAATTTTTACTTAACAAAACCCATTATTATACTAATCATGGAAAGAGATGAAAACAAATAAGGAGGTCCTAGAAAATCTAGGTATGAAAAGAGAACTAATGAGAGAGGTCAAAGTTCGGCAGCTAAAATACTTTGGCCACATAAAAAGGCATAACACCTTGCAGAAGACCATAACAGAAGGGAGAGTTGAAGGTAAACGTGCAAGGGGAAGACAGCGCTATAAGTGGGAAGATAACATCAAGAGATGGACGGGAAAGAGTCTATCAGAGTGTACCACCAAGACAAGAGACAGAAGACGTTGGAGATCCATTACAGCCAACCTCCGTTGTGGAGATGGCAACTGATGATGATAATGATTTTGTGCCTACTTATATTTTTCTGATGATAAAATCTTCTTCAACAAAGTTGGGCTACATTTTAAATATGCATAGAAATCAGAGCATGAAAGCTCCTTGAAATTGTACTGCACAAGTAGAGTGCCTTTAATGGAATCTTTCCTTCAGTGCTTCCAAAGCTGCTTCAGTAGAATGCTGTGCAATCACAGAAATGATAATAGCAGCTGTTTTGGTTTTGGCACATGAGAATTTGCTGGCAATTTCTGAATCTTGGAAAGCATTCTTGAGTAACACTGAAGTTCAATCCATTGATCTGAAAGAGTTGTGATGTTTTACAGTATGAAAAGCAAAAGCACCCTCGACCGCGGAAACTTCAAACCTTTCCTCGCTTATTTCTTTATTAAAAAATGTCAGTTTTTATTGCAAAAATTCAGACACAAGTGCTTTCTTGTGCTTTTTTGTTACTATATGTTTTTTTAAATCAGCTGCACCTTTATTTGCTACTGATACAAATGTGCCACCTCTGCATACAAGACAGTCTGCTTCATACTCTTGTCGACCATTGGAAAATCACTGAAATTTTTTTTTTCAATTAATCCGTGAACACACACTTCAGTTTTGGCTTTTTGAGTGGGTATCTGTAACATAAATATAATATAATGCATATGTGACAGCTGCAGAAGAACAAGATGACTTAACCCTCTGGAATAAATTCAAGATATCATAATCAAAGGTACATTCGATGTTAAAATTATTTGTAAAATGCAACAGACGTGGTTTTAATTTTAACAAACCCATTATTATACTAATAACTACTCGTGTATTTTTTCATATTAAACAACTTGCAGTACGAACTAAGGTTAATATTATTTGTAATTTGCAATAGACAACGAAGTTATAATTGACTAAATCCAGCCCCAAGTTCTTATTCATGCTGTTTAGTCTGTTATATTTTCCCTTAACAAATGCCAATAAACCTAAACAGCATTTAACCTGGGTTAAAATATGATAGTAATCTATTATAAACTAGTGAACAACATGACAACTTACGGCAGTGTTGTTGGCAGTTTGCGCGATCCGTCGATTTTGCGGAGACAAAATTTCTTAATTCTGACATAATTTCTGTACTCAGAAAAAGTAATTTAGCCAATCACATAAAAGCCGGATATTTCAACATTTTAAAGAATCCGGCCGGGCGCTCAGTTTTGTCGCAAAAGGCCGGACAAGTCCGGACGTCTGGCCACCCTATTGTAAAGACATAGTTTCATAAAGATAAGGCTAAAAGAGAGGGAAAAGACAACGATCTATCAGAAATGTAATATGATATCAATACCCTTTAGCTCCCAAGGAGCATAGGTCTTCAACAAACACATGCCAAGTCCTCCTGTCATGTGCCATTAGCTCAAGTTCTTTCCACTTTGTCCTCATCATTTTCACTTCTGTCTCCAGTTCTCTTCTCCATGTGTTTGTTGGTCTACTCTGCCTCTTTCCCTTGTGATTCCAGAACAAGGACTGCCTTGTAATGCTTGCTACGAATAGGTTTCCTCAATGTGTGTCCTATCCATCTCCAGTGTAATCAAATGAAATCAACATTAATTGATAACATGCCCTGTGTGTAGCCTACTTTGCTTTTCCAACATGTGTAGGCCTATGTATGGAAGTTTTTACATTCTGGTGTAAGTGGATTCAGAAATATCACTTTTGGTAACAATGTACCTAAGATACTTGGGTAAAATGGGACAGTTTGTCCCATTTCTCCTGATCCCGCTCACATCCTAAATGTTACAGTGTGATAAATAAACCAGTGGGTTTTGTCATATTTTACTTATCTAACATGATAGCATAGTGTCACAGCTGTTATTTAAATGACTCACGAAACAAAAAAATTTCAAAGTTTTCTGAAAATGACAATGGATGTTTTTGTGTGAAAATCTATAAAAATGACACGACTTTCATAGCACCAAAAAACAGCAGGTGGTAGGATGCTAAAAATAATTCATGGCAAAATAAACGACCTCGTTTGCACCAGCTTTTTCGTTAAAGCAAATTTTTATGGGACCAGTTGTGAATAATCAATGTCGCATTTCACAAGTCTCCCTGTCCTCCTATATGACATGCATTTGAATTTCGATCCTGATATGCATATTTCATATACTTTAGAGAACAGATGTAAGGAAGATTGGTTTATAAAGTTCAAGTGTTCTACGTTTTTTAAATCATAAAATAAATAAATGAATACCCCATTTGTTACTTCTTTAGAAGGCACCACTTTTGAAATTAGCATAACACTTCACGTACTGCATTGGTAATTCAGTTCAACTGTTAGAAACTTACGAGAATGCAGTAGACTAGTAATAGCAGATCAGATATTCTTGGCTAATACATCCTAAAATATCAAAGGATGTTCAGTTTCAGTATTAGAGAATCTCAATATTGGATTATTTAGAGTATGCAAATTCCCGTAACTATAGAACAGTTGTTAAGAATAGACAGACCTAGGGAAATGCAGAATATAATCAAAAAACTATTTGACAAGAACAACAAGTAATATATAATGGTTAGTTGAGGGTATGGTGGAATTGTAAAGTCTGGTGAGGTTCTAGCAATACATAATACTGATGTCAGACAAAGAATAAATTATTAACACTTAAACTCCAAAATTGTACATCATTTCCCTTTTACACCATAACAGTTTTGACTGGCCATTTTAAGGACAAAGAAAAAAATTTGCCTTTTTACTAAAACAGCAGTAACAGCTACTACACAATGTGGTAAATGAAAATGAGGCAATAGGGGAAACTTTATAAAGACACAAAGAAAGATGTTGTACCTAATCATTTTGTATAGTGTTATAGGAGTCTGTCTCTTTTCTACAACATCAGTAATAACTACCATTATTATAACTACTACAATGAGGTAAATGAAAATGAGAAAATAGGGAAAGTTTTGCAAATACAAAATATATTGTACGTCATCATTTTATATAGTCTTATTGGAGCTCCCCTCTTACTACAACATCAGTAACAGCTACTACTACTTTTGTTACAACTACTCTTACTGTTATTTCCTCTTATTAAAGGAAAATCACATCATGTGAGATGAGATGCTTAAGAAGAGCCATTAGTGTTACTAGAAGAGTTAAAATGAGAAATGATATTAATTAAATTGTTGGAACTACATCATGCACCAAATGTATAGAGGGCCAGAAAATAAAGTGATTTGGTGGCCAACTTAGGAGAATGGAGCATGATCAGTTACCATGACCCAGTAGAAGATCTGGTATTGGGGCATGGGGAAGACCATTAGACAGATGGATAGACAATGTTACAGAAATTCTGCAACAGCACGGGCTCACAGCAGCCAGTTTGGCATGCTTGGCTCAAGTACACAAACTTGAGTTCCCTACGTGGTTCAAGGCTTGGGTATGTGGTTCAAGGCTTGGGTACGTGGTTCAAGGCTTGGGTACATGGTTCAAGGCTTGGGTACATGGTTCAAGGCTTGGGTACATGGTTCAAGGCTTGGGTGGATCAAAAATGTAAAAGTAAGTACTCATATTATTGCAGCTGTTGCTACTTCTACTTCATTGTGACTGCACCATATTGTATGTACTGTTTCTGTAGATGTTTTGTAATAGACCCCACATTCAGCTATTCTTTAACATATTATGTGAACTGTTTCTGCAGATATTTGATAATAGGACCCCACATTCAGCTATACTGTACCATATTATGTAAACTGTTTCTGCAGATATTTGGTAATAGGACCCCACATTCAGCTATTCTATACCATATCATGTAAACTGTTTCTGCAGATATATAGAAAAGGACCCCATTTTCAGCTATTCTATACCATATTATGTAAACTGTTTCTGCAGATATTTTCTTCTTTATTTGCTGTCAAATAACACATCTATCTCTCTCATGGCCCATTATCAGGCCTCTATTATCACCATACAGTCACTCGCCCAACTGGGATGGAGAAGGCCATGCTGCCACTCTGCTTCTTTCATGGAGCTGACAGTCATGGAGGACATGTTCTACTGTTTGTTTGTTCTTCCTACATTGGAGGACATGTTCTACTGTTTGTTTGTTCTTCCTACATGGAGGACATGTTCTACTGTTTGTTTGTTCTCCCTACATGGAGGACATGTTCTACTGTTTGTTTGTTCTTCCTACATGGAGGACATGTTCTACTGTTTGTTTGTTCTTCCTACATGGAGGACATGTTCTACTGTTTGTTTGTTCTCCCCACATAGAGGACATATTCTACTGTTTGTTTGTTCTCCCTACATGGAGGATATGTTCTACTGTTTGTTTGTTCTCCCTACATGGAGGACATGTTCTACTGTTTGTTTGTTCCCCCCACATAGAGGACATGTTCTACTGTTTGTTTGTTCTCCCCACAAAGAGGACATGTTCTACTGTTTGTTTGTTCTCCCCACATGGAGGACATGTTCTACTGTTTGTTTGTTCTCCTCACATGAGTACATATCTGATCTTAAATTCATGAACAGATGGTATTTGAGTCCACAGTAGCCAGTTTTCACTCTGAAAATAAATGTTCATGTGATCTCCTCTTGGTAATGACATGTACAGTATACATCTGCTATAACAGTCTTTGGGTGTTACCTGTGCCCTTATTCTTTGAAGCTTTTTATTATTATTGATTTTATCTCTTTATATGTTGCCCTGTCTTTAGTTTGGAGTTTGCTTTCTCCTTCTGTGGCAAGTCTATCTGATTTGTCATGTCCATAAATCTTGCAGTTGGCAGAGATCCAATGCACTTTTACTTTATTGAATTTATAGTTGGTTTCCATCCGTGTTGCCATTTGTTATTTGATGCAGATATTTGATAACAGACTCCACATTCAGCCATTGTAATGCACAAAATGGCAGAGTTCAAACTAAGATAGCATGCAGTATTTGTATTTTTTTTTTACTTTATTTTTGCTAATGTTATGTCACATTCCTGCTAGATGGCACTTCAAGGTGAACAGCGCAGTTTATTTCCTCCTCTGGAGCCATATAACTCTGGCTATTTGAAAGTTTCTGACATACACAGTGTCTATTACGAGCTGTCTGGAAATCAGGCAGGCAAACCTGTTTTGTTCTTGTGAGTTAAAATTGTTGCATGAAAGTGTTCTTTCTGGCATTAAATTTAATATTTATCAGTTGACTCTTTTGTGTATTATATAATAATAATAATAATCATAGTTGCCCATCGCAAGCGAAGATGGCGACAGCTTCAGACTTGAGTTGTGAGACATCAGTGCCGTGATCTCATGTGGCTAATTAGTCCTATTTTGGCCCTACAGGCCATGCCACATACGGGGCACACATGGTTAGAGTCGATAGTAGTGTTGCTGCGCATTCTGACTTTTCTTGCAGCACGCTTGCCTTCTGCCTTATCAGCTAAATTCTGTTCTGCAATGCGAGCGCCTTGAGTAATGTTTGTCCACCAGGCAGAGCGATCATGTGCGATAGTCTCCCAGGAGGAGACATCAATTTTGAAGCTGCTCAATGATGCTTTCAGTGTGTCTTTGAAGCGTTTCTTTTGTCCCCCTACTGTTCGCTTACCCATAGAGAGTTCACTGTACATCAACTGCTTTGGGAGGCGTTTTTCGGGCATGCGAACAACATGTCCGGCCCATCTAGTGTGGGCCCTCTGCAGCAATGTGTAGATGCTTGAGATATGTGCTCTTTTGAGGACCTCAGAATTAGATACTCTATCATGCCACTTGATCCTGTGAAGACAGCTCATGTGGAAATGATTAAGCTTCTTGGCGTGTCTGCTATACACTGTCCATGTTTCACAGGCATACAGGAGGGTAGTGAGCACTATTGCATGATTTACTTTTATCTTGGTGGCAGCACTAATTCCTTGTCGATCCCAGACATTTACTCTTAGTCTTCCAAAAGCTGCACTTGCCTTTGCAATTCTGTTGTTGACCGCGGCGTCGATATTCGCATCTTTGGTAAGGGTACTGCCTAGATAAGTGAAGCTGTCCACACTTGGAGACGTTGGTTCTTTACTGTGATATTTGGTTCACAGTAAGGTTTCCCAGGAGCAGGTTGCAACATTACTTCAGATTTCTTCGAATTGATGGTAAGACCAAAGTCATCACACGCTACAGAAAGCCTCCTCATATTGTTCTGCATGTCTAGTTCTGTGCAGGTGTTGAGGGCACAGTTGTCCGCAAAGACAAGGTCAGAGATCATTGTTTCATTCACCTTTGTAAAGGACTGTAATCGTCTCAAATTAAACAGCTTCCCATCTGTCCTGTATCTGATGTGTACGCCGTCACTACTGCCATGTGTAACGTTAGACAGCATGGCAGCAAATATCATACTGAATAGTGTCGGAGCAAGCACACATCCCTGTTTGACATCGTTTGTGACCGGAAAGGGTTCAGAAGGTTCTCCATCATTCAATACGCGAGCCATCATACCTTCATGAAACTGGCGGACAATTGAGATGAACTTATTATATACTTGTAACATAAAAACCAGTGTTCCATACAATGAAAAATATTTTATGCAACAACTCTTTGTCAATGGAAGTAAGAAAGAGAGTTCTTCAGTGTTATTTAGAGGCAGTCCTAACATATGGAAGCGAGCCTTCTTCTTTTCCAAGTACCATGCCTAGTGGTGTAGGAGATAATGTCTCTTCACAACTTCCTGTTTCCAGTACAATTTGTCAATTCTGTTGTTTACTTCTTTCCATGCCACGTATCAAACTGTCCAGTATTTGCTCTCTTTGTCTTCCCCTATTTCTTTTTCCTCTTCTCATAACATGCCCTAAAAAGTGAATTGCTTCTTTCTAACTTGTGAAATAAGTTTCCTTTACACATTGGCCTCTTTTAGGACATTCTCAGTACTCTTTTTGGCTGTCCATGGTATTTTTAACATTCTTCTGTAAAACCACATCTCTGTAGCCTCTAGTGCCTTCCCAACTTGTTCACTAATTGTCCGTGAGTCTCTCCCATATGTCAGGATTGGTTATATATAATACTGAAGAACTCTCTTTCTTACTTCCATTGACAGTTGCATAAAAAACTCTTCATTTTATAGAATGCTGTTTTTGCCTGAGCTATTCTGCTCTTCACTTCTGAGATACATCTTCCATCCATTGTTATTAACATGCCCAGGTACTTGAATCTATGGACCTGTTTTAAAACTGTTCCATTTACTTTGACAGTGCATTCTGGGGAAGCCACTGTCTTTGAGACGACCATTACTTCTGGACAGTTAGAACAAAAAGGAAAAGCAGTGTAGGCTACACAGATTTGATATAACAGAGGAATGTTAAGAAAACCATGGACAGCTCAAAAGAGTAATGAGGATGTCCTGAAAGAAGCCAGCGCACGAAAGAAGCTAATTACTCACATCAGAAGGAAGCAGTCCACTTTCATTGGTCATTTTATGAGAAGAAGAAAGCTGGAATATATTGTGGCAACAGGGAAGATTGAAGGAAACAAAAGAGATAGAGGAGGATGAAGAGAGAAGATACTGGATAGTTTGACATCATGGCACGGGAAGAAGCCAACAACAGGAACAGTACTGGATACAGAAAGTTATGGAGAGACTTGATCACCTATATCACTAGAATAAGAATAACATAAGAGGCTAGAGTAGGTATAGACAACTGTAGGAAAAGACCTGAAGAAAATAGCCATGTTGGTTTATTACAATAATTTAGGATTCATACATAAGTAAACACCATGCATTCTTTTAATTTCATCGATGAAAAAATAATCATCCATACTGTTTTGCAGACATGGTGGACCAGGCTGTGGCACATTGCCTAATGACTGCCGTTTCTTTGATCCAGAAGCATACCAAATTATTTCCTTTGACCAAAGAGGAAGTGGAAAGTCAACACCTGCAGCAGAATTGACGGTATCATTTCAAAGACTTCTATAACACTGGATATTATACATTAAAGTTACTTCTTGTTACTGATCCAGTGATGCTAGCCCTTTCAATACATAATGCCATTTATTTCTGAAATTTGAATGTTCCATTTTTGTTCCCCTGCTTAAGAAACAAAAGCCTCATGTAGTTCCAAAGAATAGTACTAATGTTGCCTCAGACATATTGCAAGAGGTGACTAATATCAAGCAGAGCTTTGCACTGGCAACCTCATTATCTACAACCAAACTGATTCAAAAACTACTACAGCAAGAATACATAAATGCTTTAGTGCAGGCTTCCTGCAAGTGGGTCAGCTACAGTGGTGACCATACCATGCTCTATAAGGAGCAAGAAGGGAAATGATAATTATAATAATGATGAGGAAATTGGACATGACTAGTGCTGTTGGGCCATATCCAGGAAGCTTGCACCAAACCCCACTCCATGCGCTCTTTCAGTGGTGGTTTCTGTAGCAATGTTATATACACGTGAGGTTACTAGCCTCAGACATAGTCTCACCATAGTCATCTCTTACAGTTGTAGAGTGGTACAAACTACTTGAATACAGCTTGTCTGATGCGATCAGTGGCCCCATTCTTTCTTCATCGCCTCAGAGACCCCAGATAATCATCTTGGCTATTTCTAAAATGTCATAATGTATGAAAATGAAAAAGAAAAAAACAACCAATCCAGAATTTTATTGTTATTGAATCAGATTTGTTAAATAAATTCTGTAATAACAGCTGAAAAATGTCAAAAGTTTTATTTTTAGGCATGCTAAATTAAGGAAAACATGGTAAGGGAATCACCTGGGGTATTTTCAGGTTGTCCATGGTGCTAGCAACCTCATTATGTAAAAGAAATTGCTACAGGAGCACTCAAATACTTGGTACTTGTTTGCTACATGCTCCGTAAGGAGTGCAAAGGAAAATGATGAATGATGATAAAATTGTATAAAAGAAAAAGCAGCCATGCCATAATTTTATTTGAATGGAGTCAGATTTGGTAAATATATTCTGCTATAGCCATAAGCTGAAACACACACATCTGACATCTTATTGTTTTGCATGTTAAATTCAGGAGAATACGACATGGGACTGTGTTGAAGATATTGAGAGACTTCGGCAGCACTTAGACATTAAGAAGTGGGTGGTATTTGGTGGAAGCTGGGGCTCATGCCTTTCTCTGGCTTATGCTGAAACTCACCCATACAGAGTGAAGGCACTTGTTCTGAGAGGAGTATTTATGCTGCGCAGGTACTCCAATTTACTACATGTTTTTAAATGTAAAAGTATTTTTGTCATTGTCTCCATCGAAATCATCAGGAATACATGGAGCTGTTTTTAATCAAGCAATATTACTTATGGCACCACTGCATCTTGTTTTCTTGCAGGAAACACACAACAATTTACATTCATATGTTTTTACAAGTATCTGTAGCAGTTTGTTTTACATGATAAAGCAATAGTTAGTTTTTTATTTATTTGAAAAAAAAATTTTTTTTTATTACTAGCTTTGTATTAGCACATTTAAAACAGAAGCAATGGCAGCAATGGAAATTTACTTAAAACTCATATCAACAGTTCCTTGATCAAACAAGTCGAGATCTAGGAAGTATGATCACAGATGAAAGTTGAATGGACAGTGATATAGAAACAAGATATCAAAGACTAACACATTTACATACCTCCTGACTCCACTATTCAGGCACCAACACAACAACATTTAGACAAAGTGATAGCTGATAAATACGGTAGCCATACTAACTTGTTCATGTCCTTATCAAACACGTGAAATAAATATCAAACATGGTCACTTTCTAATGCAGAGAAAAGGATGATCAAAAATGTGATGTATCTGAGAAAAGTTGCAAATGTCACCATAAGACATAGAATGAGAAATGTGGAGGTTAGGAACTTGGTTAGAACGACACCACATAGCAGCTGCATAGAGAAAATAAAATAACATGGACACTGCAGCAGAATCAGCTACCATCACTAGCCTTCAAAAGTAGATCTGGCTGCAAGACAAGGGAACACTTGAGAGGACGTCAGACAGATGGTTGGGTACACAGCATGACACTGGCCAGTGTAGCATATCTCACTCAGAAATTAAAACTGCAGATTGTCACGATGCTTAACAACACCTACGGACAAAGAAAAGGAAATGAAAAGAGTTAATGTTTAGTATTTGTAAGGTTAGTATTTTATATTGTTAACATTAGTGTTTTACACTATTTATATTAATGAAAGTGTTCTTGATTGGTGTTAATGTCTTTGTTACTAGTGTTAATGTTTTGTATTACTAGTGTTAATATTTTATTTTGCTAACATTAGTGTTTTACACCACTTATATTAACAAAAGTGTTCAGTTCTTGATTAGTGTTATAATGTTTTCTGTTATTAGTGTTAATGTTTGATATTACCAGTGTTCGTATTTTAAATAACTACAGCTAATGTTTCATTTAATTAATGTTAAGATTTCATGCTGTTTATGTTAATATTTCTCTTAATGTCAATATCTGATGTTCTAAAGAGAATATTTCCAATTGCTAGTGTTAATACTTTTCTAGACATCAACATATTCATAAGTAAGTGATCACTTGCAACTAAAAACAAGTAAAGAAATCACCAGTTGTGAAATAAAAATGTCTTGGTCAAGAAACCAACAGGATATGAAAATACCAAAAGTGAAACAGAGAGGTAGAGACATTTTTGTAACACTGCCTGAAAAGGAGTATGTTAAGAAACAAATGATATAAGGCTTATACACCTTGTCAGAATGAATCTAGTTCAATGCTTCATAGTGCATGCACCCCTGGTGTGAGACATGCCAGATATTTTAGAATGCGAATCATCATAAACAGTATATAATACACAGAACTCAAATATATTTGTACAAGATAGAACATCGACAACGTGAATTAGATGCCGAACCTTAGTCACATTCTGTGAATAACGTTTTCTCAAAAAAATTTTTAATCTCATTTAAGCATTTCTGGCATGTTTTGCAAACCACAAGATAAAGGGGTGTGAGGCTTCTTAAGATGCTGCAAAAGAGTGCGAGGTTTCTTCAGATGCTGTAAAGGGGTGCGGGATCCCCTAAAAGGTTAAGGAACACTGGTCTAGATCAACCAACAGCGCTTTAAATGGAAGTGGCCAGGATTAGAAGACTGCCAGATAGAAAGTGATGAGGTCAGTTACCTTCATCATCATCATCCTTTGCACTCCTTACGTAGCATCGAACTGTAGGGTGAAGGGAGCCTGCCCGAGCTAATGCAAGCGGTGGTTTTTAAGGAACACTGGTTGCTAGATCAACCAACAGCGCTTTAAATGGAAGTGGCCAGGAGCTACTTCCATAATTAGAAGACTGCCAGATACTTGGTGCGATCGGCAAATCCTCCCTCGTTGTGATTTATGAGTGTCAGTTACACATCTTTGAACCTCAGCTGCGGTCGCCCAATTGCCAGTCCCCATACACAACCTAATATTAGTCGCCTGGTACGACATGCTTGAGGTAGCAGTAGTCCTATTCTATTGCTGTGCCCTAAGAGACCCTGGGGACTTACACTGGGCGAAGTCAGTTATGGACATCTTAAAGATTAATGTGACACAATATGGTAGTACTCTAGACTCATGTGAATTATGTATTGGAAATAAATAACATTGACTGTGAAATAACTGGCTTAAGCCAAAATCACATTTATTTTCCTAAAGTAGGCTTGGCAGATTTAATATAAATAAAGGTTGCAAATTGATTTTAATTAATACTATATACTACATGAAAATTTATTGACAATTTAATAATTGTGTCTAATGAAGATCATGTGTCTAATGAAGCTTCTAAAAACAATAGGCCAGAGCGATATGAACAAAAATATAACCTAAAACACAGTCTTATACACGACTGTGAAAAAAACCATTCAGATTCAAATATAGACCTAGTAGTTACAAAGTTATTTTACCCATGTGTTGGCTTCTTGATCTCTTTTATAGGCGTAGGCATACTATTTATTTTATTGTGCACTGCCATACTGGGCTGCTCAGTCACCACTTACCACTTCAAGTGCTAACATCGCCCGACATGTAATGTTACAAAAAAAGACATATGTTTATTTATTTTCAATCATGATCTCTTTCGGAAACTCCTAGTGACCTCTTGCGGAACCCTAGGGTTCCGTGGAGAAACCCTGCTCCAGACTGTACGACTGCTGGTAACATTGTTTAATTACACTGACTAACAAAAAAAAACTTTTTTTTTCTTTCTCTAACATTTCTATGTTTTTCTGGTCAATTTTAATGCGCTGTTTTTAAATCTGCAAACCGTTTTTCTCTATCAGGTCGGGATCTCTAGAAATACGCAATTGAAGTTTTTTAACAACGCATACAGTATTACAACATCATTCGTACAAGAAGTATAACAGTTATGTAGGCTTGAATTTCTTTGCAGTCGACTTTCGTCGGTGACTGGCATGTGGTACATCGCGATGAAGCATCCAACAATAATCGGCAAGCATGGTCACACTCCACCGTCCTTGATAACGTGACTCCATTACGGCGATATCTTGATGGAATCATTCTCCATGTTCATCGCTGACTTCGCCAAGGTTGTCAGGGAAAAAGTTAAGATGCGAATCGAGCAAATGTATGCATCTATGCACTGCTTAACAATATGCAACATAGTCGACAGATTTGTGATTTTCCAGAAAGTTATCGACGATCGATTTGAATGCCATCCATGCGCGAAGTTCACTACCATGTAACAAGTTCTCAAATTGTTTGTCTGCAATAACTTTCCTAATCTGAGGTCCTACAAAGATACCTTCCTTTATCTTTGCATCGCTAACTTGCGGAAACTTTTCTCGAAGATAAGTGAAAGCTTTGCTCGTTTTATCTAACGCTTTTACAAAATTCTTCATGAGCCCCAACTTTATATGTAACAGTGGTAAAATGAAGGTGTCTTTGTTAACTAATGGCTCGCGTATTACATTTTTATGCCCGAGCTGCATACGATCCCGGATAGGCCACACCTTTCTTGCATAATGTTCCTGTCTGTTGCGGCTGTCCCATTCACATCGGAAGCAACAAAATTTAGTATACCCAGTCTGCATGCCCGTGAGAATTGCAATGACCTTTAGGTCTCCACAAATCCGCCATTGGTAGTCATTGCACTTTATTTTTTCCAAACGTTTAGCCATATTGTCATAAGTTTCTTTCATATGAACAGAGTAGGCACTGGATTTAATGATAAAAAAATTTCGGTTATGCAATAAAACGGCTTTTAGACTAGTCTTGGAAGAATCGATGAAAAATCGCCATTCGTTGACTATGTGCTCATGACCGTTTACATCTTTGCAATAGCAAATGTCATCATCCATCTCAAAGTGTTGAACAAGTTCTCTGTGTCTATGACGAAATTTAGATATCGGAGTATTGGGCGCTAAAAGATTCCATTCTTTGAGTCGCGAATCGAGGAATTCCGCTTGTCCTTTGGTAAGAGCGAGATCACGTATTAGATCTGAAAGTTCTGAATGGTTAATTAAGTGAACACCATCATTCACCGGTATATAATCCGAGTCAGAATTAGTTTCTAAAGCAGGTAAACTATCACTTTCTGATGGTTCATTCACGTCCAACGGATATTGTTCTGGTGGAACTGGGATCGGACACGTGATTGGATCATGAGGCACTGGTTTCGAAACCGATTCATATATTTGGATAAACCACAGA
The DNA here is from genome assembly GCA_024509875.1 of Oreohelix idahoensis. Lineage (NCBI taxonomy): Eukaryota > Metazoa > Mollusca > Gastropoda > Stylommatophora > Oreohelicidae > Oreohelix > Oreohelix idahoensis. The sequence continues at coordinate 69,950 of JAMPIV010003713.1, forward strand.
CTTTCTAGTTTTAAAAGTGAAACCATGGATATTTGTCAAGCAGAAGTAACAATCAGTAGTGTGATTTTATGTTCACGCCATATTACTGGCACTCCAAAAGGCATCGATTTATTTTATTGTAACCACCCTGCTAATGTATCGAACAAACTGCATTTGGCTTCCAAGATTTATTTGCATCATCAACTTTCGAATCGAAATAAAGTTCATATGCTTTCTTTAGTAATGGTGTAAAGTTTTTCTGGTCAACACGATCGGTAAAATATCCGCACACGTAACAGAACAGATCAGCCGAATTTCTACAACTTCTAGAAGCCATATGTTGCTCAGAATTATTTCAAAATACAGTAACTATTTGAAAAATCGCGTAACATATGTCATGCATCTTTTAGCAGTATAAAAAGTAGAATTATGTTGCTTTTTATTAATTTTTAATAAGTTATATAGTAAAAATGAAACGGAGCAAATAACGGTTTCCCAAAAATATATTTATTCACAAATATCTTAAGAACCCGACGTGATAGAGATAAACGGATTTCAGATTTGAAATCAGCGCAAGAAACTGACCTAAGAACACTTATTCTTATATAAGAAAGAAAAATGTTGTTTGTCAGTGTTATTGGTGACAGTTTATTTCAGAACTTTAGATGTATGTGTTTGTTAATAAGGAGGAAATTCAAAAACACATAATTCTACTCTTGTATTTCTGAAAAAAAGGAAAGAACTTGAGTGGTTTTATGAAGGAAAAGGAGCCAATATGATGTTTCCTGATTACTGGGAAGATTTCGTCAATTTAATTCCCGAGGTTTGTATTGAATATATGTGTGTTACATGTGGATAATTTGTCTCAGAGATTCACAGTACATGTGTGTATATGTGTGTTACATGTAGGCCTATTCTTTCTTTGTCTTGTCAGAGACCTCAAGGAACTATAAGGAGCAATGTCTTGTCAGAGACCTCAAGGAACTATAAGGAGCAATGTCTTGTCAGAGACCTCAAGGAACTATAAGGAGCAATGTCTTGTCAGAGACCTCAAGGAACTATAAGGAGCAATGTCTTGTCAGAGACCTCAAGGAACTATAAGGAGCAATGTCTTGTCAGAGACCTCAAGGAACTATAAGGAGCAATGTCTTATCAGAGACCTCAAGGAACTATAAGGAGCAGTGTCTTGTCAGAGACCTCAAGGAACTATAAGGAGCAGTGTCTTATCAGAGACCTCAAGGTACTATAAGGAGCAGTGTCTTGTCAGAGACCTCAAGGAACTATAAGGAGCAATGTCTTGTCAGAGACCTCAAGGAACTATAAGGAGCAGTGTCTTATCAGAGACCTCAAGGAACTATAAGGAGCAGTGTCTTGTCAGAGACCTCAAGGAACTATAAAGAGCAGTGTCTTGTCAGAGACCTCAAGGAACTATAAGGAGCAGTGTCTTGTCAGAGACCTCAAGGAACTATAAGGAGCAGTGTCTTGTCAGAGACCTCAAGGAACTATAAGGAGCAGTGTCTTGTCAGAGATCTCAAGGAACTATAAGGAGCAGTGTCTTGTCAGAGACCTCAAGGAACTATAAGGAGCAATGTCTTGTCAGAGACCTCAAGGAACTATAAGGAGCAATGTCTTGTCAGAGACCTCAAGGAACTATAAGGAGCAATGTCTTGTCAGAGACCTCAAGGAACTATAAGGAGCAATGTCTTGTCAGAGACCTCAAGGAACTATAAGGAGCAGTGTCTTGTCAGAGACCTCAAGGAACTATAAGGAGCAGTGTCTTGTCAGAGACCTCAAGGAACTATAAGGAGCAATGTCTTGTCAGAGACCTCCAGGAACTATAAGGAGCAATGTCTTGTCAGAGACCTCCAGGAACTATAAGGAGCAATGTCTTGTCAGAGACCTCAGGGAACTATAAGGAGCAATGGCTTCAATGATAAAAAGGTAAAGATAGTCTCATGGCAGATACTGCTGGGAGTGATGTGTTAGAGATTTCACTATTTTTTTTTCGTACGCCCGCTATTACTTGAGCGAAATCTCAGGTTAGTATGTCTAACCTGAGATTGGTTTTATGTGAGTATACCTTTTTTTCTTGTACAGAGACAGGTGTCCCTTGCCATTCAGGCAGATGCTCGCCAATTTAGGAGGTAACCATTAGAGCTGGGTCGGCTCAGGAGCTGCCAGTCCCTGGTTGATGACACTCCTTCAAATGTGCTCGCCAGGGCTCGCAGTTAATCCAGCCCAAATCCCGGTCGACGAAAAATCTTCAAATGTCCTTGCCCAGGTTTGATCTTGGGTCACATGGTCGCCAGCGCAGTTTGGTAACCACTACACCAGCGCGGCTCACTGACTTCATTATAATAGGTATCAGCATTTTAAAGAACAATTATAGAAGAATCAGTGGAAAGGCAATCGCCACTTATTATCACCTTCGTCGATTTTCAAAAAGCCTTTGATAGTCTACACCGCCCATCATTGTGGAAGATACTTACAATCTATGGTTTTCCAACAAAATATGTTAATATAATCAAAGCGCTATATGACAATGCAAGATGTTGTGTTAGAACAAATAAAGGGAATACAGAATGGTTTACAGTAGAAACAGGGGTGAAACAAGGCTGTATTATGTCACCACTACTTTTTGGAATAGCTATTGATTGGGTTATGAAAAAACTATACCCACAATGAACAATTGGGTATAAAAGGGACAAATGGAAAATTCCTGGGGGACCTGGATTTCGCAGATGATGTAGCATTCTTAAGTTCAACACCAAGACAATCCCAAGAAGCAATAAATAATTTGTGTCATCTCTCGGTTAAAATTGGTCTCCAAATAAATGCCTCTAAAACTAAAGCTATGAACTTTTCTAACGAGACCTTTGATATCATCTTGAACGGGGAAAAACTACAGAAAGTTGAAAGTTTCAATTATTTAGGCAGTAAAATGACTCAGGATGGTGACACAACAAGAGAAATCCATACTAGAATTGCTTTGGCAGCTAGCGCCTTCAATAGATTATCTAACATTTGGAAATTACGATCATTGAATATACATACCAAGCTTCGTCTGTTTAATTCAAATGTTATCTCAGTGTTAACATACGGCTGTGAGAGTTGGAAAATAACAAAATCATTGGAGAACAAGCTGAATACATTCGAGAACAAATGTCTTAGAAAACTCATGAACATCAGTTGGAAAGAATTCAAGACTAATCGACAAATAAGAGAAGACTCTAGGCAGAAAATATGTCTCCGACTATATAAGGAAAAGACGATGGTCATATATCGGTCATGTCCTACGAATGCAAAACAACAGAATACCACTACAGGCGCTCACTTGGGTTCCTGAGGGTAAGCGGAAAAAAGGAAGACCAAAAGAAACACTCAGAAGAACAATAATAAGAGAAGGAAGAACGTTGGGCCTAAATAATGTGCAAGAGCTAAGAGGAGTGGCGTCACAACGAACAACCTGGAGAGCACTGGTTTCTGCCTTATGCGCCGTGTTTGGCGCTTAAAGAATTTATTATTATTATTATTATTAACCAGTTCCATTCCTTGCTGCTTTTGATTTCCATAACTCAACAGCAGATTCAGATACCCTTTTACAGCTGGGCGGTCTGAAGTGTTAAGCTTTTAGGTTTTGAACCTCAAACCTGATAACTTGGCTCTAACCATTCTGCCAATCTGATGCTTGCTGTGATAATACAAGATCAAATTAGGAGATCAATAGCTTAGCAAAGAATGGCATGTGTTCAACAAGAAAATACTTGACAGATCCTGTGGCATCTAAACTGTCAAGTATTTCTGGGTTAACTTCCAGTCAAGTAGAGACATCATCAGATCTCAGATAATAATAATAATAATAGACCCTTCAGTCATAACTGACTATGGGAATGCGCCCCTGAGGTGACAGCCCTCAGCTGCTTATTTTCCTGGTGATCCTTTCGACGTTTTCTCCTCTCTTCTGCTTGTTGTGTGAGCTTCTTTTTGCCTAATCTGAGGTGGCGCCGTAGATAGCATTGCCACTTGGTGCGATCAGTAGCTTCATCCTCCCAGGTTGCTGGATCCATGTCCAGTGCCTTCATGTCTCTCTTGCACACATCTTTGAACCTCAGCTGCGGTCGCCCAACTGTTCTTCTGCCATCTGCTAGTTGGCCATAGAAGATATCTTTTGGGATGCAACCATCTTCAATGTGGCGGACATAGCCAAACCAGCTTAGTCTTTGCTGTCTAAGCAGTGTATACATTCTTTGAAGGCCAGCACGTGACAACACCTCGACATTTGTCACTTTATCTTTCCAAGAAATGCCAAGGATGTGGCGTAGACACCATAGATGGAAGGTGTTGAGCCTTCTTTCTTGCTTTTCATAGGTTGTCCAGGTCTCACTGCCATATAGGAGTGTGCTGGTGACGCAGGCGTTATATAACACAGCTTTGGTCTTCATTGTGAGTTTGGAGTTTCCCCAAACAAGCAGTGTGAGGTGGGCAAAGGTAGCTACAGCTTTGCCAATGCGGTTGTCAATTTCTGTGTCCAGTGAGAGTTTGTCATTGATGGTAGACCCCAGAAATGTGAAGTTGTGCACCACTGCCAATTCATAGTTATCGATAGTGATAGCTGGTGCAGCACCCACATCCTGATTCAGCACATTTGTTTTCTTTAGACCTATTGTGAGGCCAAAGTCCTTGCATGCTTGGTGAAGCGATTCAGATAATTATGACCATTCAAATTTACTAAAATAAATTTGTCCCTTTGAGTTGCTGTTAATTTAAGATTGATTATATATAAAGGTTTTAATAATTGTAAGTCACTCATGTGTTGTAGTTCCCCGGGATTTATGTTGCGACAAAGATAGAACAGGATTACTACTTCCGCAGGCCTGTTGAATGAGACTAGCAACCTCATCATGTAAAACACATTGACACAGAAACCACTATGGCAAGAGCATGTGAATGTTTGTTGCAGGCCTCCAGCAAGGGGACCAGCTGCAGTGATACTTCATATAGATCTAAAAGGAATGTGATGATGATGTGTTTTATTTGTTATTTGCAAGAAAACATGGCTTAATGTTTTTACTACCAGGTGGAACGTAGTGCACTGATGGATGCATACTACCGTAGACTGACCTCAGAGAATGAAGAGGTAAGAAAGGAGGCTGCCAGGCGCTGGAGTAGGTGGGAGATGGCAACATCAAATTTGTTTGTTAACCAGGACTATCTCAACAGAGTTGATGAGAATCTTGGATGGGCGCTTCAGTTCGCTCGGATTGAGAGGTCAGTTTTGTTTGGAAATTAAGAACGTGAAGAGTATGATGCAAATTAATTTGTCTGTGAGCATGTTTATTTAACATTGAATTTCTCATTGCTCGTGAAGCAAATGAAATATTATACATGAATGAAATGCAATAAAGTCCTGGGTTATAATTACTGAGGAGAAAACAGAAGCAATAGGACTACTCCTTTTACAAGCATGTCACAAAAGGCAGGTAATATATAGGACTAGTGATCTTATGTAAAATAGATTGCTATAGAAATCAATACTGCAAATGCATGTGGGGTTTTACGCAGACGTCCTCAAGGAGTCCAGCAACTGTGGTGGACTTGTACTCCATAAGGAGCAAAAGAGATAAAAACAAATAAAGCATATATTTTTTAAATCTCTTTTATTTTCTAAGTAGGCTTTGATGCTCTTTCTGTTTCTACACCATAAATCAAGACATCTGTAACTTTTGTAATAAACATTTTTAATTTAATATTTTATATAATCTCTACATGTTTCTCAATGCCACATAAGCTTTTCCTTCCTGTCCTATTCTTTTGTTTGCATTTGTGCCCTGCTGAGGTCTGTGAATTAGCTTATTAAATAGTTTTACTCTAGTGTAAATTATTATTCCTGCAGTCACTATTTTGTCAACGGAGGATTTTTCAAGTCACCCAACCAGCTCCTTGATAATGTTGATAAAATAAGACATATTCCTGCCACTATTATTCAAGGACGTTATGACGTTGTCTGCCCAATGGACACTGCCTGGCAACTGCATAAGGTATTCTTAAACAACTTGTGTTTTTCAGTTAGAAAGTCATAGACTACCATTACACAAGTAAGAAAATCCCTGAAGAAAGCAGAGATTTGGTTTTACAGATGAATGTTTAGAATATCATGGACAACTAAAAAGAGTAATGAGGACGTCCTGAAAGAATCCAGTATGCAAAGGAGGCTTAATACTTATATTAGCAGGAAGCAATCCACTATTTTTGAGCATGTAATGAGAAGAGGAAAGCTAGAATATATTGTAACAATACGACTGAAGGGGAAAAGAAATTGAGAACAACACAGACGGGAGATAATGGACAGTTAAACATTGTGGCATGGAAAGAAGCAACAACAGAATAGATAAACACCACTAGAAACAGGAAGTTGGGAAAAGACATGATCATCTACATTAGCTGGCATGGTACATGAAGAAGAAGAATCAGCAACTATGTTACAGTTGCTTGCAGTACTTCAAATCATACATGTACGAACCTGCGTCCTAGTTTAATACATTGTTTTACTTAATGTAGAGTGCAAGTTTGGACTCAACAGGCCAATCCACTGTTTGTGTTAGCATATGATTTAACACCCTGAGAGCCATTGTGCTCCCTGGGAAGCCTCTACACCCAAAGGTAGATGAGGTATCAACTAAGAAGAAGAAGAAGTTCCTCTATCTAATTTCCATCAATCTTTCCTGTTGTCACAATATATTCCAGCGTTCTTCTCATAACAAGCCCACACATGTTGATTGTTTCCTTCTAACGTGAGGAACAAGCTTCCTTTGTACAATGGCTTCTTTCAAGACATCCTCTTTATCAAATTGCACACACATGTTGTGACTGACAATTAAAACAATTGGTCAAATGCTTTTTTGTGATAAGTTTAAAATTCTATTTTTAATGATTTTAAAAAAAAAACACTTTATTTGTATGAAAAAAATGAAAAAAAGATATTTTAAAAAATATATCACAGCAAATTACCAAAATATAAAAAAAAAGCATGTGACAAATTAAATGGTACATATGTGTACTACATGCATGCAAATTTCAGACTGATCTATTAGATAGTTTGTAAAAAAATAACATTTGTTGTTAATAAAATGTTAGTTTTGAGAAAAAGAGTAATGATGCATTTAGTCACCGAGTTACTTGTCTTGTCCAATATACTCCATTCTGGGAGGCTGAATGTGTTTAAAATTGTCCAGCACTATATGCTGCAGCTCCTTCAGCTTCCTGCAGCTGCTCCTCTTGCCTTTATCTTGCCTAATTTTTCTTCTTTCCTTCTACATGGTAACCAAAAACAACAACCGCCATATTGGGTTTTTCACCAACTTTCAAGAGCAAAAATCTTATGTTTACCATTGACCAAACTTTATCAAATTGCACACACATATTGTGACTGACAATTAAAACAATTTATCACATGCTTTTTTTGATAAGTTAAAAATTCTATTTTTAATGATTTAAAAAAATAAGCACTTTATTTGTATGAAAAAAATGAAAAAAAAATATTATAAAAAAAAATATATCAAAGCAAATTACCAAAATATCAAGAAAAGCTTGTGACAATTTAAAGGTATATATGTGTACTACATGCATGCCAAATTTTAGATTGATCTGTTAGATAGTTTGTTAGTAATAAAATTTTTGGTTAATAAAAATGTTATGTTTTTAAGAAAAATGCATTTTACTCACCGAGTGCCTTGTCTTGTCCAATATATTCCATTCTGGGGGGCTGAGATATAATTAAAAATCCTCCCAGGACTGTATGCTGGACCTCCTTCAGCTTCTTGCGGTTCCTCCTCTCGCAGTTGTCTTGCCTCTTACCTAATTATTCTTCTTTTTACAAGGTTGTGAACCTCATGTTTCTGGCTGATAGCCAGACGTTTACTCAGTCACACCTGTCCAAAGGGTATGGGGTTTGTACCAGATGCTTGACCACGCAGCCCTTTAATTTCTGCACTGGCCCTTGATGGGGGGGGGGTGGGATGGACAAAGTTGAACTCTCCAATGGCCACAAGGACACTGAATTTTGCTTTTTTTAATGACACAAATTTTCCGCTTGCTGCAACCGACTCCATATAAACAATTTGTGTAGGCTTTCATTTGCATTTTGTGTAGCACCTAAGCTCACATCGCTTCAGCAAATGATGATCAGTAAGACGCTCATAAATAGGGGCTAAGTGCTTATGGAGCAGGTTGTAGTCTAGCGGAGTGTGAACCTTGGTCTCGTGTGGTCCGGCAGCTTCTCCTTTGGCGATGGAAGCCTGATAGAAATAACCAGGAGTTTCTTTGCCTGGGGGACACAAATTATGTTTGGGGTTTGTCGTTTGTCGAATACCCATGGTTAGAGAGAAGCCATGATGGCTTGTTTCATCTCTGGGGGCTGTACTATGATTTGCGGATGGCCCTGGGTGTAGTATAAATACACAATTTTGTATGGCATTTTCAGTTTAGACGAACCACGGCCATTTCCCCCAAGGGTGACTTTTTGTTTCCTGCAGTCAGTAATCAGCGTGGTCCTCAGTGCAGTGCCTAATCGCTTTGCAACATGGTTGACGCACTCTTCTTTGGTTATGTCAACTTCTGGTCCATTACGGTTTTGATGTCGCAGAGTCTGTTGTAGGCCTTGGAATTGCCATCTGATAGCAAAAAGTGTAGCGTAGCTTGTGATTTGCGACTGAACGAAACCAGAAAAGAACCTCACAGGCTTTTACTCCATCATTCCGGCTTGACCCTTCGTAATTACGGCAGCAGTCCTATTTGATGCTCTTGCTTTCCATTTTTCAAATTTGTCAGGCTGATTTTTTAGTTGCACTGTCCAGTAGTCTCACAGTGTGACAAAGGAAGGACATATAACATGCGTAGCGATGACCATGACAGTCAAGATGTCGATAACACTGCCAACACCTATCAGTGACTTATGACCTCTAGTTAGCCATGTTGCATCAAAAATGCTGACAGCGATGTCAATGACTTCTTTTTTTATTAATGGTACGATGCTGACTCTTAGCGTGTTCAGCTCGGACGATGCTGACGGATGAGTTGTAAATACTGTAGAGTGCATGGTATCCAAATGATCAAAATTTGATCTGCATATTTATGAAATGTTTTCTGGTGCAGGGCCAGGGAGGTTCTAAGGTTCTCTACAGAAGAGATTAAATGTAGAATGGGCCCATTTCACAGACATGAGGGCACCAAGAACAGCAGATTTGTTGATTGCATGTCCACGAGGTGGCCCGCGGCACTGCTGGTTCCCTCTCGGATGTGTACGTTCTAGAAATTGCTTTTTCACATGTGTGACACACAACTTCCAGGAAGAAAGAGAAATCCTTTAGACTTGGTGTTGTCAGTTCTTGTTTTGTAATGTGCTTTGCTTACACAATTGCAACACTACATTTTTAAGGAAGGTTGTTGAAGAAAGAAAATATCGGCACAATGGGTGTTATGTACGTAGGTTTAGGGGTGAGCAGCAGACAGTATTATGAGATTGCAACTTTCCTTCTTGTGCTCAAGCTACATTTTTATATCAGATCAACTTAAAACCAGGGTAAAAGCACTACTGGGATTCTGAAATGTGACTAACCATGGGCCTATCGAAATTGTGGGATGCAGACAATTTCACGTTTGTTTGTGTTATGCCTATCAACATTTTTGTATTTATTTCACAACGATAGATTCATGTTTTACCTTTACCACTAGTAGAAATCCGCATAGTTGTTCGAAGCAAACCTTGGCAGCATAATACCTTTTGCTTGATCTCTTACTTATTATACCCAAATTTGATGTACTGATGGATGCATACTACCGTAGACTGACCTCAGAGAATGAAGAGGTAAGAAAGGAGGCTGCCAGGCGCTGGAGTAGGTGGGAGATGGCAACATCAAATTTGTTTGTTAACCAGGACTATCTCAACAGAGTTGATGAGAATCTTGGATGGGCGCTTCAGTTCGCTCGGATTGAGAGGTCAGTTTTGTTTGGAAATTAAGAACGTGAAGAGTATGATGCAAATTAATTTGTCTGTGAGCATGTTTATTTAACATTGAATTTCTCATTGCTCGTGAAGCAAATGAAATATTATACATGAATGAAATGCAATAAAGTCCTGGGTTATAATTACTAAGGAGAAAACAGAAGCAATAGGACTACTCCTTTTACAAGCATGTCACAAAAGGCAACTAATATGAGGTAATATGTAGGACTAGCGATCTTATGTAAAATAGATTGCTATAGAAATCACTACTGCAAATGCATGTGGGGTTTTACGCAGACGTCCTCAAGGAGTCCAGCAACTGTGGTGGACTTGTACTCCATAAGGAGCAAAAGAGATAAAAACAAATAAAGCATATATTTTTTAAATCTCTTTTATTTTCTAAGTAGGCTTTGATGCTCTTTCTGTTTCTACACCATATATCAAGACATCTGTAACTTTTGTAATAAACATTTTTAATTTAATATTTTATGTAATCTTTACATGTTTCTCAATGCCACATAAGCTTTTCCTTCCTGTCCTATTCTTTTGTTTGCATTTGTGCCCCGCTGAGGTCTGTGAATTAGCTTATTAAATAGTTTTACTCTAGTGTAAATTATTATTCCTGCAGTCACTATTTTGTCAACGGAGGATTTTTCAAGTCACCCAACCAGCTCCTTGATAATGTTGATAAAATAAGACATATTCCTGCCACTATTATTCAAGGACGTTATGACGTTGTCTGCCCAATGGACACTGCCTGGCAACTGCATAAGGTATTGTTAAACAACATGTGTTTTTCAGTTAGAAAGTCATAGACTACCATTACACAAGTAAGAAAATCCCTGAAGGCAGCAGAGATTTGGTTTTACAGATGAATGTTTAGAATATCATGGACAACTAAAAAGAGTAATGAGGAAGTCCTGAAAGAATCCAGTATGCAAAGGAGGCTTAATACTTATATTAGCAGGAAGCAATCCACTATTTTTGAGCATGTAATGAGAAGAGGAAAGCTAGAATATATTGTAACAATAAGACTGAAGGGAAAAGAAATTGAGAACAGTTAAACATTGTGACATGGAAAGAAGCAACAACAGAAATGATAAACACCACTAGAAACAGGAAGTTGGGAAAATACATGATCATCTACATTAGCTGGCATGGTACATGAAGAAGAAGAATGAACAACTATGTTACAGCTGCTTGCAGTACTTCAAATCATACATATACGAACCTGCATCCTAGTTTAATACATTGTTTTACTTAATGTAGAGTGTAAGTTTGGACTCAACAGGCCAATCCACTGTTTGTGTTAGCATATGATTTAACACCCTGAGAGCCATTGTGCTCCCTGGGAAGCCTCTACACCCAAAGGTAGATGAGGTATCAACTAAGAAGAAGAAGTTCCTCTATCTAATTTCCATCAATCTTTCCTGTTGTCACAATATATTCTAGCGTTCTTCTCATAACAAGCCCACACATGTTGATTGTTTCCTTCTAACGTGAGGAACAAGCTTCCTTTGTACAATGGCTTCTTTCAAGACATCCTCATTACTCTTAATAGCTGCCCGTATTTTAAATATTATTTTATATTTATAATGTTTCTCTGTAAAACCACAACTCTGTGGCCTGTATTGCTTTTCCTTCTTGTTTACTATTGTCCACCTCACTAATTATGTGTGTTATTTTTCTTAGAAACAGTCTTTTTTATTTATCTGTAACAGATAATTTCTTCTTCACCTGTCACCTACATGTGGAGCTGTCACCTACGTGTGGAGCATAAGCCACCAATTAGTTATTTCCATGACCTCCTTTTGCCCGATGTAGTTCCCAGGGGTGTCTGGGGAGACAAAGAAAAATAACTACTGCTTTCTTATGCATCTAATATGAGGTTGTGCATGAGCTTGACAACTTCATAGCATGAAACAGTTTGCTACAGAGATCACTACTGCAAGAGCATAGGGACTTTGACTCGAGCTTCATGCAGGAGGGGGTGGGGGGAGGCACTGCTGTAGTAGTGGCTCCATGCTTTATAAGGAGAAAAGAGGAAATGAATGAAAACCTCATGTCCTCCTTCGCCCTTCAAGTTTTTTCCATATCTTCTTCATCATAGTCAGAAACTACAAGAGGAAATATCACTGTTAATCTACTACTTGATACAATGTACAGTGTCTTATACTTGCAGCGGTGGCCAGAGGCAGAGTTTTATGTGATTCCTGATGCAGGTCATGAACCCGAGGAACCAGGGACACAGTCTAGGTTGCTGGACACTATTGACAAATACAAGAGTCTTTAGATAGATGTTCAACATTTAACTTATTTCTATTAATTTATTACTAGTTGAGCAAATATAGCAATTATAGTGTCAAGAAATAATTTGTTAGGACTTACTGAGTGGGTAGATGAAACTTGTAAGATTTTAGTGGTCCTGTGTGGGTAGATGAAACTTGTAAGACTTTAGTGGTACTGTGTGGGTAGAGGAAACTTGTAAGGCTTTAGTGATACTGTGTGGGTAGTTGAAACTTGTAAGCCTTTAGTGGTACTGTGTGAGTAGTTGAAACTTGCAAGACTTTAGTGGTACTGTGTGGGTAGATGAAACTTGTAAGACTTTAGTGGTACTGTGTGGGAAGATGAAACTTGTAAGATTTTAGTGATACTGTGTGGGTAGTTGAAACTTGTAAGCCTGTGATGCTATCTCATCAACACGCTTAAGCTACACAAGGTGCATAGGCCGGTTCCTCAGTGTGTGTCCTATCCATTGCAAGCATCTTTTTTTCATCTCTTGTTCCACTGACACTTGTCTGTCTCTTGTCATCAGTTCCATATTAGTGAGCTTGTCATACCATTTCAGTCCTTATATTCTGTGCAAGCACCCAATTATGATAGTCTAGCCTCTCATGCAGGAGAAGGAAAACTCTGATTTGAACTACCTGCAGGCAGGCCAGGTGTAAAAAGTTAATAAAAATGATGATCTGTCACTGACTCTTCGTGAAAAAATAAACTGTGCTGTACAGAGTAATGTCCATAGGCAGCTGAATATATACCTGTATAAGTTCTAACAATTCGAATGATATTAATAAAGTAACAATATCATACCTATCAACCCCCTGAGATAAAGACCTGTATGCAGGACCAATAAAAACCTTACAAACACCAAAAAAAAAAAAAAAAAAGCTGTACACAAAAATATATTAATAAATTATACATGATACAGTTTTAAAATGAGAAGTGACATATACAAATTAATTAACATTTTAAATAGTATGACATAAAATATACTAATAAAGTCTCATGCTGTTCTTTATGTGTATTGGGAATGTTGAGAGTGATAATCATTTAAAATGTGTTATATCCCTTAATATCTCACAGCATTCATTACATGGTGTAGGCTATTCTATGCAAGCACCCATATCTTTAATATTATATTATTTGACAATGAATCCTCTGCATACATCATAACAGCCAGTAGGTCATTCACCATGTCTACTGAATTTTGTTCATAAAACACGCAATGCAAACTGGCTGTGGCAACCTTTCTGACATATATTTGCTTGATGAAATCTAAACTTAAACAGAATAAACTAGTCTATTTGTGATCTGTCTACAACTTCTAAAGCTTGCCCTTTGAAACAATTTAAGTGTTCACTTCTTCTCATGATAAAGAACATTTTCCCTGCCTGTCAGCAATCTCAGCTTAAGGGCAGATCATTCTAATCTACTTATTTGTTCTTTCCATCCCTAGGTGAATAAGATTTACTTGGCAAAGGCCATCAAGAACAGAGAAGATTTGATACAGGGAAAAGATTTGAAAACTTTGTTTATAGCAAAGAGCCTTACTTAATGCTCATTTTGTTGATCAATGAGTGAAAACAGTATGTTCATAGAACCACAACAAACAGATTTGGGGACGTAAAAATGGTTTTAGCTGACAATAAGAAAAATATGAACTACAACAATGACACATTACAGTAAAGCACTCTTGCAGTGTTTCATAAATTAAGGAAGAAAAATTCCCCTTTCAGCCTGAGATTCAGTATAACTATAGCAAATAATGTGTATTAAAGAATAAGGTATATTCAGTTTATCATGAAAATATTTACTTATAATGTCTTTCTTACCTTTATTCTAGATGGTATAATGCACAATTTGTGATTGCATTCACTGGGACATTTGCACCCAAAAACTGCACCAAACTACTAAAGTGCTGTTGTAGCAGTGGGCCCTTCAGCAACTTTCACATGATATCCAATACCAGCCTCTGATGCACAGTTTTACCTTTTACAACATTTCTAATAAGAGAATTGTATCTATGTTTCTTTGTCTCCTGAGATTGGTACATAATATTTGTTATTATGATATTATTGCAGGCAGTTGGTTTGTTCATTATAATGTATGATTATTTTTGTGTGTTTTGTTTTTCACAATTCTTTAATGAGTACTCTAGTAAATGTATATTAGCTATGTATTCTTATCACTTTATAAAAATAAAGAAAATCAAATTTATTTTTACATTTGTTACCTCAGTGATTTAAAAAAAAAAGGTGTATGGCAACCTTCCTCCTCATTTTTAAAAGGTATATGTCATTTGTGTCATTGTACAAAATGTCGAGGCTTTAACATCAGTGTAAATTCTATATTTCAGGTACCTGTGCTCAACACCAGACATTTTTAGTTCAAATAAGCTGTTTTTCAAGGAGATATTTTTAAAGTTTCATACAGCACAAAGTAAACTGCAAACATAAATTTTCTGTTCTGAACTTTGTAAAATGTTACTGTTTATTCACATTGTGCACAATTAAGTATATGTCATTTGTGTCATTGTACAAAATGTTGAGGCATTAACATCAGTGTAAATTATACATTTCAGATGCCTGTGCTTTAACACCAGATATTTTTAATACAAATAAGCTGTTTTTCAAGGAGATATTTTTAAAGTTTCATACAACACAAACATGCACAACACCATACTAGTCTCATTGGACGACACACATGAGTGTGTGTGTGTGATAGTTGAATGTTTCAGGTGGCGTGGAAGAACGGGCTGTTTGTCAGGTGAGAGCATGTTGTTTCTCATTATTTAAGTATTATGATTTTAATTAGTCTGTGCTTTGTTTGCGTTTCAGGTTAGCAACTGAGCACTGGCTGGGTGTTTGTTTGTTTATTTGTTTAATGTTTGTTCATCAGTTTGCTTTGTGAGTTTGGGTCATTGAAAGGGTTGTATGGATAAATACAGCCCCTGCCTTAGAATCAAGAGTTTTATTGTTGGTCGGGTCTGGTGCGAGTGTGCAAGAAAGTGATCACATATCACAACAACACCAGCATTTCTCGCCCACCCAATCCCATAATTTTTTTATTAATGGTATAAAAACACATATACACAATTTGTCATTGTTTAAAATAAAGATGAAAACTAAGGGAAAAATGTGTTTTTCTTTGGAAATATACATGGAAATTTTGTTCCATCTTGTTCTTTGTTTCATAATGTATTATCAATAGTTCTCCACAAACTTTGTCAACGATTCAAAAGTGTTGTGATCCAATGGATCCCATCTCATTGTAACATCACCGGCAATGAAGAGGCTGACAGAATGGCAAAAGAAGGTTCACATCTACCTCAGCCTGATGCAAGCATAACTTTTGAGGAGGCAAAGAGTTTTATCAGAATCAGATACAGAAACAAATGGAATGTAGAACATCCAGTCACACACAGAATGATGCTTACTACCAGCTCAACAGAAGAGAACAAGTGGTAATCTTCAGACTCTGCACTGGCCACAACAGATTGAGATACCATCTACTCAACAAGTTAAAGATAGTACTACCGATCAGTGTAACTGTGGCACTGATAAAATGACGGCTGAACATCTGCTTCAAAGTTGCCACTTATATGCGGTACAGAGAAAGCACATATGGCCGACGCCAGCTCCTTTCATGGAAAAGCTTTAGCCTCAAACTGACTACTGCTTTCTTTGAAAACATTCAAGTGGACATCTGAGAGTGTACGAAAAAGAAGAAGAAAAAAGAATATTGTATTATCGATCTTAAAAAAAAAAAAAAAAAATCATCACAGCAATCAAAGGGTTAAAAAATGGAAAAGCGCCTGGTCACGACAATCTAAGTGCTGAGTTATTCAAGGCAGAATTATTAGAACCACTATTTGCACAAGTCTGGGAAACTGAGACAACATCAACAGAGTGGAGTAAAGGAATAATTGTCAAATTGCTCAAGAAGAGCGACCTTGCAGACTGCAACAACTGGAGAGGAATTACCCTCCTCTCAGTTCCCAGCAAAATACTAGGCAGGATAATCATCCAGAGAATTTCAAAAGCAGTTGACCATAAACTGAAGAAAGAACAAGCGGGCTTTAGAAAGAACAGAAGATGTGCAGATCATATATTTATCCTCAGGAACATTATAGAGCAGGGCTCAGAATGGCAGAGACAGCTGTACATTAACTTTGTTGATTTTGAAAAGGCTTTCGACAGCATACACAGGGACAGCCAATGGAGAATTCTGAGGGCTTATGGAATTCCCAGCCACATTGTTTCCATCATAAAAAGCGTCTATTCTAACTTTACGTGCAGTGTTGGATTGAGTAATGTAACTTTCGAAGTGAAAACAGGAGTACGACAGGGATGCCCCTTATCAACAACATTATTTTTGACAGCCATAGATTGGGTGATGCGCCAGACAACAGAGGGCAGTCCAAGAGGAATTAGATGGACAACGTTTTCCACACTGGAAGACCTGGAAATTGCAGATGACATTGCACTACTCGCGCATTCACATCAACACATTCAAGACAAAACCGATAGACTGAATAAGTATGGTCAGCAGGTTGGTCTGAACATCAATCTGAAGAAGACAGAGGTCATGACACTAAATGTGGACAATCCTGAGCTAATAACAGTAAGGAACCAGAAGTTAGAACAGACAGACACATTTACGTACCTAGGATGCATAGTAACACCTGACGGCGGAACAAGCAAGGACATTAACAACAGAATGAGTAAAGCGAGAACAGCCTTTGCTATTCTCAACAACATTTGGAAGTCTTCCCAGTACAGCACAAACACCAAATTAAGACTGTATGAGAGCTGTGTACTTTCTGTGCTTCTCTATGGTGCGGAATGTTGGAGAGTAACAGAAGGAAATGTCGAAACTGTCCTCCTTCCACACAATCTGCCTAAGGAAAATTCTCAGAATCTTTTGGCCAAACACCATCAGCAACCAAGAACTACTTATTCGGAGTAACCAGGAGGACATGCACACCATCATAGCTGGCAGACGCTGGAGTTGGGTTGGCCACATCCTCAGAAGGGACCCCGATACCATCACAAGAACAGCTATGCTATGGACCCCCAAGGGAAAGCAAAAGAGAGGCCAACCAAAAACAACTTGGTGGAGAACTGTGGAAGCCGAGATGCAAAGAATGAACCAGAGTTGGGGCACTGTACGAAGGATGGCCGCTGACCGAGCAAAGTGGAATCAATTTGTTGCTGCCCTACAAGACGCCACCAGGCGTGATGGCCGCTGACTGCTTTGGCGGTTGGCGGTTATGGATCAAAGAAGAAGAAGAAGATCTTAAAAATGTTTTTAATCAGTTCATGATGGTTTAAATTCTTCTTCTTCTTCCTCATTCGCCCTCAGACCTCCACATTTATGACTCTAATAAAGGCAGCAGTCAACTCAAGGTTCCCGACATCTCCAAACAGTATGGTTTAAATAAGAAGTAAAGCTTAAATGTTTTTATTATTTTTCTTCTAACTCGTTAATTTCTGTTGCTACTTGGTCTTGCCAACTACGTGTTGGTTCAAGGATGATAGCTCTGCGGTTGGCTAGAGATACCTGTATGTGCTTTTTTAAATGTTATCTAGCAAAACATTTTGCTCAGCATTTTAAAGTATTTAACGTACAAAATAATCAGTAACATACAAACTTGCATAGAATGATGTATATATATATTTTTTAAATAAAGTATCCCATTCACCCCGTGATGGGTTATATTTAGGACGTATGGTGTACTAATTCAAGAAAATAAAGTCAGATTTCCAATACCCAAATATAGTACCTTCTTCCCTCTTCCACTCAGTCCAAATAGAGTAAATCAAAATGATATTGTATTTTTTGCTTCTAAAAACTTATGTCTTATAATTTTCACTTTTAATAAACATATTTAGTGTCTGTATTTTTGAGGTGACTCCTAAATTACAGGGAAAATGTGATGTGCTCTTTTTTATTGTCTTTGTCCTCACTTTTCTTCTTTGCTCCTAATGAAACATGGGACCACTACTGGAATAACCCCCCAGGACGTCTGCAATAAACGACCAATGTGGTCTTGCAGTGACAGTTTCTGTATCAATCTGTTTTACATGGTGTGTTTGCCAGCCCCATTCACAATCTTATCTTAGTTACCTCTTACATGTTTGGTGGAAGCAGTGGTCGTTTCTTTATCTCAACAGAGACCCCCATGAATCACACAGGGAATAGTGCCCTGTATAAATCATGAATGCGTGGGCAATACACAAAAAATATTCAGCATTCAATATATCTCAGAGAAAGAGTGAGAGACACAGAAAAGAGGGAGGATAATTGTGGCAGAGGCTTTATTCTTTAACAACATTCTTCCCCACCCTCATCTCTAAGCCTGTTGAGAATCCTGATGGTATTCATTAACATTTAGTATGTATGAGCATTGACAAACACCTTCATAATCTTGACTTTGTACATGATCTATGTCTGAACTCTTAAAGGGCGTAGTTAACAGGCCTCGGGTTTCCCCTCTTTATTTGTTTAAATGTTTATGCAATACGAAACCTACCCCCTGTCCTGTACTGTTCTCATTCTTCTATCATTTACTAGACACAGTATTAAGGTCTTTTTCTTGTGTAATATGACCTATACTGTATAATAGGAGGACAACAGAAGTGATTGCATCATTATTTTGGCTTGAGCGCCCTAGGTACATGGCCGGTGTTCTGTGTTGCAAATCGCGCTAATGACCCGTCTATGAAGCATTATTTTTGTGGTGCCTAGTTGGCAGGGAGGATAGTGTGATTTGTCTCCGTAGCTAGGTGATGGTTCCATTTGGAAGATCCTGAGTTCGATTCTCCGGTAAGCCGCTCACATCTGTTGTTTTTCTGTTGTCTAGTTCTCTACTTCTGTATTTCTCACGAGTGCCTGAAACATACCTTTATGTGTGTAACATTTACTGTTTACAGGCCTCGGGTTTTCCCTCTTTATTTGTAAAGAATTTACTGTGTTTGACACAAATAATTTTCTATCATTTTGAGTTCTCGTATACAGTAGTATTAAAATTTAAAGGTCAGTTCTTTCCAAGTTTTTAAATGTATGGTGTTGTTATACATAGTTGTAAAGGAAACTGAATGAAGATTATTAAAATATAAAATTGGGACAACACATAGCAAAAACTGAATACTGGCCTCCCATCACGAGTGCTGGGGAAAATTGGCCCCAAACACAGGCCTCTTGTCATTTCAGAGTTAAACAATAAGACATACAACAAAGGACAGAATAACAGGGGAAGTAGCAAAAATAGGACTACCCATCAACATGAAAATAAATAAAAGGAGAATATGCAAATGACATTGCACTATTCACACAAAACAGACAGACTGAATAAACAGAGGTAACAGGTGGAACTAAACATTCATCTCAAGAAGATTGAAATCATGACACTCAGCGTAAGGAATCCTGCGCCCATAAAAATAAAGGACCAAGAGCTAAAAATACAAACACATTTACATACTTAGGAAGCATAGTGACACCAGATGGTAGAACACGCATAGTGACACCAGATGGTAGAACACGCATAGTGACACCAGATGGTAGAACAAGAATAGTGACACCAGATGGTAGAACACGCATAGTGACACCAGATGGTAGAACACGCATAGTGACACCAGATGGTAGAACACGCATAGTGACACCAGATGGTAGAACAAGAATAGTGACACCAGATGGTAGAACACGCATAGTGACACCAGATGGTAGAACACGCATAGTGACACCAGATGGTAGAACAAGAATAGTGACACCAGATGGTAGAACACGCATAGTGACACCAGATGGTAGAACAAGAATAGTGACACCAGATGGTAGAACAAGCATAGTGACACCAGATGGTAGAGCAAGCATAGTGACACCAGATGGTAGAACAAGCATAGTGACACCGGATGGTAGAACAAGCAAAGACATCAGTAGCTGATTGAATAAAGCCAGAATAGCTTTTGCCAACCTAAACAACATCTGGAAATCTCAGTACGGTGCAATCACTAAATAAAAAATATACGAGAGCTCCTTAATTTCTGTACAGTACAGAATGCTGGAGAGTAACAGTAAAGGAAATATCTAAGCTGTCCTCTTTCCAGGTAACCTGCCTAAGGATAATTCTTTGAATAGCGGGTAGATGCTGAAATTGGGTTGTCTACATTTTCAGAAGAGATCCTGACACCATCACCAGAACTGCCATGCTATGGACACCAGAAGGAAAGCGAAAGTGAAGCCTGCCAAAAGCTACTTGTTGGAGAACTAGAGGCAGAGATGCAAAGTATGAACCAGAGCTGGTGCATGATACAAAGGATGGCTGCTAACTGAGCAAAGTGGAGACAGTTTGTTGCTGCCCTACAGGACACCACCAGGTGTGATGGTAACTGATTGTTTGTCAGTCAGCAGCCAGGGACCAAAGAAGAAAAGGCATAAGAGAAGACTTAACAAATTGAAGAAACATAGGCAGTCACGACTAATAATAGAGGAAACACTGAATATGTCTAATCTAGCAGGTTTACTATCTCCACAGGCTTCAGTAAATAAAGAGCAAGCTAACAAACAAGTCCATAAATCATCATCATTATTACCCTTCAGCTTCCTATGGAGCATAGGCCTTCAAAGAATGCATACCAAGTCCTACTATCCTGTGTCATACCAAGTCCTACTATCCTGTGTCATACCAAGTCCTACTATCCTGTGACATACCAAGTCCTACTATCCTGTGTCATACCAAGTCCTACTACCCTGTGTCATACCAAGTCCTACTATCCTGTGTCATACCAAGTCCTACTATCCTGTGTCATACCAAGTCCTACTATCCTGTGACATACCAAGTCCTACTATCCTGTGTCATACCAAGTCCTACTATCCTGTGTCATACCAAGTCCTACTATCCTGTGTCATACCAAGTCCTACTATCCTGTGACATACCAAGTCCTACTACCCTGTGACATACCAAGTCCTACTACCCTGTGACATACCAAGTCCTACTACCCTGTGACATACCAAGTCCTACTACCCTGTGTCATACCAAGTCCTACTACCCTGTGACATACCAAGTCCTACTACCCTGTGTCATACCAAGTCCTACTACCCTGTGTCATACCAAGTCCTACTATCCTGTGTCATACCAAGTCCTACTATCCTGTGACATACCAAGTCCTACTATCCTGTGTCATACCAAGTCCTACTATCCTGTGTCATACCAAGTCCTACTATCCTGTGTCATACCAAGTCCTACTATCCTGTGACATACCAAGTCCTACTACCCTGTGACATACCAAGTCCTACTACCCTGTGACATACCAAGTCCTACTACCCTGTGACATACCAAGTCCTACTACCCTGTGACATACCAAGTCCTACTACCCTGTGTCATACCAAGTCGTACTACCCTGTGTCATACCAAGTCCTACTACCCTGTGACATACCAAGTCCTACTACCCTGTGACATACCAAGTCCTACTACCCTGTGTCATACCAAGTCCTACTACCCTGTGACATACCAAGTCCTACTACCCTGTGTCATACCAAGTCCTACTAACCTGTGTCATACCAAGTCCTACTAACCTGTGTCATACCAAGTCCTACTACCCTGTGACATACCAAGTCCTACTACCCTGTGTCATACCAAGTCCTACTACCCTGTGTCATACCAAGTCCTACTACCCTGTGTCATACCAAGTCCTACTATCCTGTGTCATACCAAGTCCTACTATCCTGTGTCATACCAAGTCCTACTACCCTGTGTCATACCAAGTCCTACTACCCTGTGTCATACCAAGTCCTACTACCCTGTGTCATACCAAGTCCTACTACCCTGTGTCATACCAAGTCCTACTATCCTGTGTCATACCAAGTCCTACTATCCTGTGTCATACCAAGTCCTACTACCCTGTGACATACCAAGTCCTACTACCCTGTGTCATACCAAGTCCTACTACCCTGTGTCATACCAAGTCCTACTACCCTGTGTCATACCAAGTCCTACTACCCTGTGTCATACCAAGTCCTACTACCCTGTGTCATACCAAGTCCTACTACCCTGTGTCATACCAAGTCCTACTACCCTGTGTCATACCAAGTCCTACTACCCTGTGTCATACCAAGTCCTACTACCCTGTGTCATACCAAGTCCTACTACCCTGTGTCATACCAAGTCCTACTACCCTGTGTCATACCAAGTCCTACTACCCTGTGTCATACCAAGTCCTACTACCCTGTGTCATACCAAGTCCTACTACCCTGTGTCATACCAAGTCCTACTACCCTGTGTCATACCAAGTCCTACTACCCTGTGACATACCAAGTCCTACTACCCTGTGACATACCAAGTCCTACTACCCTGTGTCATACCAAGTCCTACTACCCTGTGTCATACCAAGTCCTACTACCCTGTGTCATACCAAGTCCTACTACCCTGTGTCATACCAAGTCCTACTACCCTGTGTCATACCAAGTCCTACTACCCTGTGACATACCAAGTCCTACTACCCTGTGTCATACCAAGTCCTACTACCCTGTGTCATACCAAGTCCTACTACCCTGTGACATACCAAGTCCTACTACCCTGTGACATACCAAGTCCTACTAACCTGTGTCATACCAAGTCCTACTACCCTGTGTCATACCAAGTCCTACTACCCTGTGTCATACCAAGTCCTACTACCCTGTGACATACCAAGTCCTACTACCCTGTGACATACCAAGTCCTACTAACCTGTGTCATACCAAGTCCTACTACCCTGTGTCATACCAAGTCCTACTAACCTGTGTCATACCAAGTCCTACTAACCTGTGTCATACCAAGTCCTACTAACCTGTGTCATACCAAGTCCTACTACCCTGTGTCATACCAAGTCCTACTACCCTGTGTCATACCAAGTCCTACTACCCTGTGTCATACCAAGTCCTACTACCCTGTGACATACCAAGTCCTACTAACCTGTGACATACCAAGTCCTACTACCCTGTGTCATACCAAGTCCTACTACCCTGTGACATACCAAGTCCTACTACCCTGTGACATACCAAGTCCTACTAACCTGTGTCATACCAAGTCCTACTACCCTGTGTCATACCAAGTCCTACTAACCTGTGTCATACCAAGTCCTACTAACCTGTGACATACCAAGTCCTACTACCCTGTGTCATACCAAGTCCTACTACCCTGTGACATACCAAGTCCTACTACCCTGTGTCATAAACCATCACCAAAAATATGAACAAAAACCTGGCAACCATCTCTGCATACTGCCAGTTCTGGAAACTTGAAATCAATGTAGAGAAAACTGTGTATGGCCTGTTCAGTCTAAACAAGAGAGTTAATGAGAACAACATCGAGGTCTGGATGAATGGAGAGAAATTAGCATATGAAGAATGCCCGAGATATCTTGGAGTCGAGCTCGACCGTAGACTTACCATGAGACCCCACATAGACAAGCTGATTGAGAAAGCATCCACAAGACTCAGGCTCACTAAGCACCTTTCTTCCTGTGGGTGGGGAGCAGACCAGCACTCATTACGCCAACTCTATACTGGATATGTGCGCCCAGTAATTGACTACTCGCTCCCCCTCCAAACTATTGCAAGTAAAAGCCTCTTACAAAAGCTAGACAAAGTCCAAAATCACGCTCTACGGTTTATAAGTGGTGCCATGAAGACAACGCCGACAGATGCATGCGAAATCAACATCAATATTGAACCCTTAAACCTAAGAAGAGAACGTTCAGCAGTGGAAACATACGAAAGGTATCTGAGAATGGACACAAAGGAGGAGAATAGGAAAATGATAGAGCAGTGGCACCAAAAACACAGAATACAAAAGACATCTTTTCTTAAAAATGCAAAAGAAGCTAGCATCAAACACCACCTACCAGCAGTTAGAAAGCCGATGGTAACTGTCAATAATGAACCACCTTGTTGGCAGGCAACTACTCCCATAGTAAGAACTGAACTCTCTGACCCCTCAGCAGACAAGAACACTCTAGGACCACTACTGAAAACCATCGCTTTAGAAACTATAGATTCATATCCACAAGACATCATCCATGTCTACACAGATGGATCTGCATTTAAAGCTACCATCAATGCTGGATATGGCGCAGTGATAAAATACCCCAACCAGCACCCAAAAGACCACCCTTGCATCTTTGGCCCTTGCGGAGAAATTTGTTCCAGCTATGATGCAGAAATAACAGCACTAGAAAAAGCATTGTGCCGGATAATCTCAGACTTTGAAAGTGGCATCACTCCACCTGAGGATATTGTTATATTCTCAGACTCAAAATCAGCACTCCAAGCCCTAGAAAGCAAAATGTCCCCTAACATTAATAACATCTGTAGATTTATTGACCAACTGTTCACTCCCTATTGCGTCGAAGTTACACTCCAGTGGATCCCAGGGCATGTCGGAGTCCCAGGAAATGAAAAAAGCCGACAAACTATCCAAAAGAGGAGCAGCACTGCCCCAGTTCCCATCAAGTACCACACTGCAAACCTGCCAACAGATCCTGAGAAACAATTATAGGGAAGAATGGCTAAACCAATGGGTTTCCTCCCAAACAGGGCGGCCATTCTTCAAACATCAAGCTAAACCAAACCCTCAAGATCCAGTTAAACAACTGAAAAGAAGAGATCAGAGTCTAATTTTCCAGCTGAGAACAGGCCATGCCCCTGTCAATAAACATTTAAATAGAATAGACCCACTATGTGAACCAAACTGTAGGCACTGCCACCACCATGAGGAATCAGTTGAACACCTACTGTTACAGTGCCCAAGACTAACAGACCTGCGACGCCAACTACTCCCATCGCACCCAACCATCCACAATACACTCTACACATCATCACAGCAACTGAGGAAGACTTGCACCTTTGTCAGAGAGGCAATGGGCTGTCAAGAGCTACCTGCTCACAGCTAAAGGGATTATATCATCATCATCATCATCATCATCATCACCCTGTGACATACCAAGTCCTACTACCCTGTGACATACCAAGTCCTACTACCCTGTGACATACCAAGTCCTACTACCCTGTGTCATACCAAGTCCTCCCCTGTGTCATACCAAGTCCTACTACCCTGTGTCATCCACTCAAGGACTTCTCCAGTCTTCTTTATCACTTTCACTTTGTTCCTTGTGATTGTCAGTCTCCCTCTGCCTCTCATAACCTGGTGATTCCAGAACAAGAACTGCCTTGTAATGCTATCAACAGGTTTCCTCAATGTGTGTCCTATCAACAGGTTTCCTCAATGTGTGTCCTATCAACAGGTTTCCTCAATGTGTGTCCTATCAACAGGTTTCCTCAATGTGTGTCCCATCAACAGGTTTCCTCAATGTGTGTCCTATCAACAGGTTTCCTCAATGTGTGTCCCATCAACAGGTTTCCTCAATGTGTGTCCTATCAACAGGTTTCCTCAATGTGTGTCCCATCTATCATCAGCATAGCGTCTTCCTCCTATATCCTGCTCCACGGCACCTGTCTAATTCCATGTTGGTGATCTTGTGTACCATTTTAACCCTTCTATTCTGCACAACCACCCATTTATGAAAGTCTGTTTGGTACTTGTTTATGTTGTTTTCCATGTTTCAGAGTGATAAATCTGAGTTAAAGATTCTGATTTATATTGGACAAATAGACATTTCAAAACCGGGTATGACCACTGTTTGCAGCAAGGCATTCAAGACAGCGTAGACGCATCGAGTCCACAAGGGTCCGAAGAGTATCCTGTGGAACAGCTTGCCATTCCTGAAGCAGAAATGCAGTCAGCTGTGCAACATCCATTGGCAGGGGGTGATTTGTTGACAATCTTCGAACCAAGGACATCCCAGAGGTGCTCAATCGGAGAAAGGTCAGGTGAATGAGCTGGCCACACCATCCTGATGATCCCATGTTGCTGAATAAACTCATTCACCACACGAGCTCGATGGGGTCCAGCGTTATCATCTTGGAGGATGGCATTACCACCTAAGGCCCCCAGAGCAGGCTGAACAATTGGTCTCAAGATTTCGTTCTGGTATCTTGGGCTGGTCAAGGTGCCTTGGATGATGTAGAGTGGGGTCCTGCCGTGTCTGTAGAAGCCTCCCCAGCCCATGACAGAACCCAACCATAACGATCCACCTCTCGAATTGTGTCATGAGTAAATCGCTCTCCTGGTCGTCTCCAAACTCAAATCCTGCCATCATTGAATGACACAGTGAAGCGAGATTCATCAGTG
Organism: Oreohelix idahoensis; assembly: GCA_024509875.1. Lineage (NCBI taxonomy): Eukaryota > Metazoa > Mollusca > Gastropoda > Stylommatophora > Oreohelicidae > Oreohelix > Oreohelix idahoensis. The sequence goes on from JAMPIV010003713.1 coordinate 96,436, forward strand.
AAGAGAACTTGACTCCATTGTTGCCTTGTCCATTGGATGTGCTCGCGACACCAAGCAACACAGGCTCTGCGATGAGCAGGAGTAAGGGGGATTATGACTGCAGGACGTCGAGCAGCCAGTCCAAATTCATGTAAACGTCTGCGAATGGTGCTTTGACTGACATTAACATTTACAGTTTGTCTCAGCTGACATCTTAGAGTGGAACAAGTCACTGTTCGATGGCGCAGGGCTGACAACAAGAGGTACCGGTCATCATGTCTATTGGTGCATCTAGGGCGACCTGGCCAGTGGCGATCCTCCACACTTCCTGTGGCCTGAAATCTCTCCAAAATTCTTTGGATAGTAGAGTGTGACACTGCAAGCCGTCTAGCAACCTCACAGACAGATAAACCACTTTCAACCCACGCTATAGCCCTCATTCTTTGTAAGGTGTCAAGACTTCTTCTCGGTGGCATGGTTTTTGCAAGTGATGAAACTACCCTAAGTCTGCTGATTGTAAAACAAATTAAGAGTGAACTCTGTTCACGAAAAGTCGCCATTGCACGTGGAATGTCAATCAGCACGATTACTTCACCTGTTTGGTTGAACGGAAGTTTGAAAAAAACAGATTAAAAATGTGAATTTATGGTCAGCAAACCAAATTGCACGTGATCACCATGGTTGTCGGTGAGTTGTTTTTATGCTTAACGTGCATAGAGGACTGTCAGAGTAAGATATTGCACCCATTTTTACTAAAAACTTCCTTCATTTAATCATTCTATGCGCTTATATAAAAGTGTATTGAAAATAATAGGGTGGCCCTTGACTTTTGACGAGTAGTATATTTCCCAATGCAGCAAAATCACAGTAAGTTTGTTCACTGAGGGTGTATACCCAGTTCCACTTTCTTTGTATAAACTCTGCATTACTTCTGGCCATCTGTTAAAAGGGGGTATGAACTCTGGACATGATATTCTTGCTAACCAGCCATGTTACTGGGCCAGTTTTATATTTTCTGTTGAAGAGTCTAGTGTTATTCTTCATCTTCATCCTTCAGTTCACCAAGGAGCATAAGCTTACAACAAAGTTACGTCAAGTCTTCTGTCCTGTGCACTCAGTTATAACATCTCTTATATGCAATATAGAATGATGAACATTATATACCCTAATTATAACCAACATGGGGTTGAACAGGGTATCCTGTGCACATAACAAACACAGATTTTCAATTGCATGGTGCAAAAACTAAACCAAAACTGTCTCCAGTTCTCTTTTCCATGTGTTCTTTGATCTGCCTCTACCTCTCTTAACTCTTTCCGTACGTAATTATTTTCAGCTCTGGACGGAATTATTTTTAAGCCCCAAAAATTTACACATACATAATTTGCGTTTACTGACAATGTGTATCTAATCATGAGTTAAGTATAAGTTATCATATTATATATCAAATTAAAGTACATTGGATGAACAACATAAATCCATATGCCTTTCTAGCTAATTTTATGTTATGTTTATGTTATAACAGATAACATGTACACGGAAAAAAGATAACTTGAAATTTTGAACAAAAATTTTCGACTAATGTAAGGCTTGTAACATAAATTATCACAATACAGTTTCACTGCCCTCTTTGTGCAGGTAATCCATTTAGAAACACAGAAAAAGTAAGAAAGTTATGGTTGATCACACAGTTTGTTCACTGTTCACATATAATAACATATCCTGTGTGTTTTTTGGCCATTATGGCGATACGACAAAACACAATTAAAGATGAAGATAAATGTGTTTACTTCCGTTCGAGATAAATTCCGGGCAGTATAAAATATCAGAATAGAAAGAAACAACGAAATAAATCAGCGTCTTTTAAAAGATCTTGCGGTCACAGAGGTCGGCCATTGCGTCTTTTAAAAGATTTTTTTTTTTTTTTTTCCCTTGCGTCTGTTATTTTGTTGTGATACCCTGTTCAACCAAAACCCATTGAAGGGTTACAAGCGGTTATATTGGGGTTTATAGTGTTCTTTTAAAAGATCTTGCGTACGGAATCAGTTAACCTGGGGGTTCCAGAACAAGGACTACCTTGTCATGCTATCAACAGGTTTCCTCAATGTGTGTCCTATCTAGCATAATACACAATGTTGTGTGCAGTTCTCGGGCATGAGAATAGTACTACTACTCACGTAGGCATGTCATACAAGGCAACTAATATGAGGTTGTGTATGAGGCTGGTAACCTCATCATGTCAACAAATGACCACAGAAACCACTGCTACAACAACATAAGGGGGCCATCTCCACTGCTGGCCCCATGCTTTATAACGAGCAAAAAAGGAGATGACGATGATGATAATATACAATGCTGATGATATGAAGAAATGTTATGAGGTGTCTGTTAAACTCTCTTTGTATAGTTGTTAACTCATACTGGCTACTAGTTGTTGAATCATGCTTTATTTGCTAAATGATGTGAATGTCCACCAGTGGATAAATGTAGATGTTGGGACTGGTGTAGTAAAGTGTAACGATTGTCAACTCATCAAACCCAGCACAGTTTTGGTCATACAGGTCATCTTGTCCTGGAACGTGATGAGGCTCCGACAAGAATGTGAGTGTAAACAATGAGTGTGTATCTGAATGTCAGTACGCGAATGGTAGAATGATTCGATAGAGTTGACAGGTTGGTAGTACATCACTCATACTCACACTGTTCGAATTCAAGAAGTACTGGAACTACGGTGGTCTTTTTATAACATTTAATGGGACGCACACTTGGACAGTACGTGTATGGTTACAGGAACAAATGTCGACATAGACAGCATAATGTTGATCACAGGAATATCATCTTAAGTTAGCATTCATGCTTGGCAAATATCATAATGGAGCATTCGTAAATAAGCATTCAGCGTTCCATCATGTAAATCATCTGGCTTTACTGACTGGGCACGTCAGACCATAACCAATACATAGGAAGGCTCCTAGACCTAACCTCGTCTAGCGAATATTCCTTCACGTAAAGTTCAATATATATATATTTCATAATATAGGAATCCCAGACATGGGTTCTCACATGTAGCAGTGATCTCTTGGTTCATCGAGCGATAGTACAGGCATCCCTTTTTCTCACTCGATAAATACAAAGTATATGAATTTCAACATGGCTGTTCTCTCTCTCGTGAGCTTCACTCACTATAGAATATAGACCAAAATTAGTCATTCATTAAATGTCCTCATTTCTTCATAGGTTCTCTCATAGAGGTAATTGAATAATATCATACAATCCAGTGCTGATACATAGGAATGTCTTCTTCCTTTGAATGGATATTCTTTTTAAAAGTACCACTGTGCATCTGCTTATCAACAACGATGGCGAAGCCCAAGTTCATAATAAATTGTGGTTTTACCTTTTTATGCGAAATATAACTTTGCCATTCCTTGGCAACAGAGAATAAACACTGGGGTAAAGTACATACAACATGTCTAAATGATTATCACTTTTCCCCATCCATATATAGATCACTATTTCGGCAAAAAGCCTGCTACAACAAAACTCGGCATCCTCACAGGATGACAGCCATGGATCACACCCCTTGCTAGCGATACTTCCGCTGCATAGCCTTTGACCTTTTCTAGCGACAACCAAATTAGTTCGACTTAGAAATGCAAAGATATCCATATATAAGACAGACTCGTCCTACTCATACAAACACTACGTATAAATTCAGGCCATAGATATACTGAAGCAAGAACAATCTATTCCTACCCAGCCACAGAATAAATCGCAGTAGGCCTAGAGTCGTCTGCGGAGTCCGATCGAAGATGACAGAACTATTTTCAAGGGAAGCAACCCAAAAATGACTTCTCCTTAAGCACTTAAAAAAGGAAATACTTTGCTTACAAAATATTTGCGAACATAAGAATATAAATGTATTATATTGCAAGATAGTAAAAATTGCCCTTTACAGTCTTATTCTCTACAACCATGCCAATCATTTCAAAACAAGCGTTTTGATGTGTTTATTACTTTATTATATCATAAAACATCACGGCACATAAAACACATCATGATAAGTTTGCACAGCAATGATAAGTTTGCACAGCAACTAAATCACACATTTAGCACACTTAGCTGTTCTAAGTTTTTGAATATCACACACAACAAAAATATTCCAAACCTCTAATATGTACAGTATATAAATAAACATGTTAAGACACAACAAATGCTTAAAGTGGTTATGAAAACTCAGGAAGGAGTGTCTGAATTAAAATAAAGCAAATCAAACCGTAATGCTTACAGACATTTATCTGTTTAAAATAAGAGAGAACAGGTTATTATTATACACAGAAAGTAAAATTATGTTACATGCACACTGGTCAAGGTTTCTGGATTTTCAAATGTTTCATTATCATCATCATCATTATGATCACCATCATCATCCTTTTGCTCCCAAAGAAGCTTAGGTTTTTAACAAATTTGTCTCATGTCCTGTGCCATCTGTTCATCCCCTTCATGTCTGTCCAGTGTCCCTATACATCTCTTACCCTGGGGGCTGCCTTGTAATGCTATCAACAGATGGTCTCAAAGTGTGTTCTCTCATCTCCAGCTCCACTGATAAAAACCAAACAGGTGCCAGTAGAATGTTTCATATCTGCTCAAATATAAACCAGCCAAGGTTTTACAGAAACATTTTATGCACTATACATTTATCACAGCACCACACCTTTTGATCCTAAAAGAGTGGACCACCAGTTGTTGCTATATAGGCCCCTTTCAGGGCATATCATCTCTCTTCAAGTGATCCCAATTTTCTTAATGTCTGTCTCAGTGAATTCAAAAGCTGTCACATTTTGTCATTCCATATGAAGAATTGCCTGTGAAATCTAAAGTGAGTCACTGTAAGCCCAAACTTCTGGGTAACTTTCATTCATAAATTGTGACACAACGATAAAGAATAACGGTGACCAGAAGTTGTGGAAAGGCATGACAGCCAACGTCAGCTGGCACAGTACTTGAAGGAAATAATGTGTCTTAGAATAATGCTAAATTTAAAAAACTACAGACAAGGCTTAGCCTTGGATAGCTGGATAACATTCCAAGGCTTAGGCATGGATAGCTGGATAACATTACAAGGCTTAGGTATGGATAGCTGAATAACATTACAACTGGGGAATCTCACTATTTTCCCTTGTGCTCCTAAGGAGCATGGAGCCACCACTGCAACTGGTCCCTATACAGGAAACCTACACCAAGCATTTACATCCTCTTGCACCAGCGGTTTCTGTGACAGTCTGTTTTACACGGTGAGATTCCCTGCAAAATCTCATATCAGTCGCCTTGTACAACATGCAACATGCATGAGGGTGCAAGCATCCTGTTCTTTCAAATATACCTATCATAAACTGACAAGAATATAGTACAAGATAAATAGTGTGACTACAAGCTTGTGATACATGGAAGCAATCAAAGATATATATATAATTTGACGTGTTATTCAAACAGAGATTAATACCATTTTGAAGAATCCAATATGAAAACTGTATCTGTGCTTTCAAATAAGAAATGAGTTATAAAATATTTATGAGTAAATAAACTTTACTATGGCTTTATAGTTAATATTTGTCCTGTTAGATGAAGATTAGAAAAACTTTCTGAATCCAAAGTTGCTAGAAGTCCCTTAACCAATTTTAACCACACTGTGATGGGAGGAAACCCTCGTATAGCACCATCTTCATTTTTCTCTGTTAAATGGGGCATTTGGAATAATTAAAGCACTGCCATACAAATTAAAAACCTGTCACACAGATATGAAACAAACATAGAAATGACAGTCAAACTGTTCTATATTAAATATGTAATCTGAAGAAGTTGCATTATTGCAAAAGACAACATACATATTATGTTCACCTGATTTCTCAATAATATGAAGAAATGAACAGCAGATATTAATTTTTCTACATTCAGTTCAACATTAGCACACAAAAGCGCATCTGAATCTTTGACAATGACGAGAAGGGATAATGTCATAAGCAGATAGTGGCAACTGAATATACAATCTAAAATTATAGATATTATTATCAGTGGTTGAACAAGATACCTGTCTCCATCAATTAAAAAAAATAAAAGAAGAAAGGCTGAATCTTTCACATTATGACTTGCATCTGGATAGTTAGACATTGCTCACAAAAACCATACAATAGGTCAACACAGCCAAAACTCTATGCTAATACGCAGAGAAGCAGACATAAGCATATCAAAAGCATATGAAAGAGTCATAAATTCATGAAATTGCTAAGAAAAAAAAAAGTAGAGAAAATAAAGGGATATGTTGAGACAATTTTTATATACTGACTATGTACATTGTGATGCTTCTGAAAGCAAAAAGTCATCTGCTGGCTGGCAAATGCAATGAAACAAAACTAACTGGCCTGTAAACTGGTAACTGCAAACAATTTTCAGCCTACTTATAATAATTAATATTGCTGACATGCTTACAAGAAAATGCAACAAAAACCTCATTTTAAATAACAATTTCTCAGAACTTTACATTCCAGACACACTCTTCTACATTAATGCAACCACGATAATCAAATTGCTTAAACACTGCAGAGAATTTTCAAATACCAACAGCTGACTGATATGACTACTCATACATCATCTGACTGGCTGAGTGGTTAGAGCTCTTGCCTCTCGCAGCAAAGTTACCGGGTTGTAGGTTTGAAATCTGGAAGTATCATGGTCCTGTCTACTCAGCTATATACGAGTATGATCTTATCATAGTAATGGGAGACCTCAATACGAATGTTGGAACACACAATACATATAATGAAAGAGTAATGAGGAAATGCAGCAGTGGAACAGTAAATGCTAATGGGGATTAACTAATAAGCTTTTGCAACATTAACGACTTGGTCATTGAAGGAACGTTTTTTCCACACATACAAATTCACAAATTAACTTAGGAATCACCAAATGGCCAGGACAGAAACCAGATAGACCACAATATGATCAATGGCAGATGGAGGCATTAATTACATGATGAGAAAGTAAGAAGAGGTGCAGATGTGGAAAGTGATAACAACTTAGTAGTAGCAAGACTGAAGGTGAAACTCAGAACTGCTGGACCGATTGTAACTTTGCCGAAAAGGTATGATATAAAAAACTGAAGGACCCCCTTTCCAGAAAAGCTTTTGTGGTTGATATAAAGAGACAATATCAAATTGCCAATAGCCAGGAAAAGACAGCGACTGATAATGTTGACCAGAAAGTGTGTACTGTTAATCCTGATGCACTCCCCTTAAACAACTTTTTATTGTCACACCCTTGCTCCAGCTATTTGCTGTAAAACAAATGGTGAACCAAAAACTCTCCTACTGTACAGAAATGAATGAAAATGCCAACAGCAGCAAATAAGATCTTTAAAAAAAGCAGCATAATTATGCAAACCACAAAGGTTGAGAAAGAAATCTTTAACTGTAGGGCTTAATTTTGAATGATTGACTGACATCAACTTTCTTGACATATCAATGTCTGCTTCAAGATCAAATAATATACAGGGTGGTCATAAAGTCCTGGCACAATTTTAATAATTAAAGTTATACAAACAATAGAACTATTTAGTAAAAAAAAAACATGAAAGCTTAATTCGGAAAGTTTTTTATATAAAAATTTAAGACAAAACATGGTCCGGGAGACCCCAAATTTGTGAGGAGACTGTGGCCGAAGTCGCAGAAGCTTTTAACAGAAGTAAAAAAAAACATACACTGCAGTCTCCTCACAAATTCAGGGGCTCCCGGATTGTGGTTTGATTTTAACGATCCTGTTTTTTATTTTAAGCTTTTTCATTCACCTATTTACGGAGTTTTTATGGGGTACATCTTTTCCGTAACGAGCAGCAAATTATATTTTCACAGCGGTTACCGATTTCGATTCCGCAAGTCAAAGCACAGTTAACCTTTTCTTCAACTGTTGCTATTTGGGTTATCAGTATCAGCAAATAAAGGTAAATAGAGATCACATTTATATCGATTAAACTGATCTATAAAAAAACTTTTAAGAATTAATCTTTCATATGTTTTTTTACTAAATAGTTCTATAGTTTGTATAACTTTAGTTATTAAAGTTTAAAACTGCACCACGACCTTATGACCTCCCTGTACAATGTCCCAAAAATTCCAATACCCTGCACCACTTCCTTGGCCTCAATAAAACCCAAATCTCATAACCTGTGATAACTCATTATGGGATACTATTAAGCCAGAGAAGATATGAAACAACAGACCAACTTAAAGAAGCCATTTGCACTGCATTCCAACTCTTCACACCACAAGTGTTAAAAAAAAATGAATAATCGCACACAGTGATGTATCATTCTGCGTGCAGAGAACAATGGTGGCCATACTAATGTCTAAGTTATAGTGAAAGTGTCATGTGAAATGTCAATGTCACAAAAACAGACCATGAACTTTGGCAATGGATCTATTATTATATCCTCCTATCACATAAAAATGCATTCTGTATGAAGCATTAGACTCAAATTCTCCTTAAATACTAAAATATAAAAGTATTACATGCACAACCTAGTGCACAAAGCAGTGCTAACATACTGGGAAAAAAAAAATCACTCTTAAATTGCACACTCAGAATTCAACAAGGAATAATAAGACACAAACAGGTAGCTTACGTGTGCATTAAAAAACGTGAGCTTTAAAATCTAAAAACTTTACAAAGGTTACGTAAAGTTCACAATAATTTTCTAAGAACTGGTTTAACTCAGACTAAGAGAAATACGGGTGGCTAATACGAGGTTGTGAATATATAAACACATAAACCAGCTATCTTATTAAAACCATGAACCACCTTGAAGAAGTTTTAGTTATCAGGGATTTGTGAACCAATGAAAGTTGTATTAAGTCTTATAGAGATTATGCATATGTTATGTACAAAGACATATTGTTGAATTAAAAGAGTATAATACATACAGCATACAGAATTGTGTTACAGCAGGACAAGGTACGAGTCGAGCATGCAGCAGGCATGCAGACATGCATGGGGCCAGCAACTCAGTGTGAAACAAACTGGTACAGAAACTACTACTCAAGAGCATAGGGTAATTTGACGGAGGGGGCTTCCTGCAACATGGAAAGCTGGGAGTAGTGGCATCTTGCTCTAAGGAAACAAAAAAATTAAATAAAAAACTTTGCGGCAGCACAAAAAGGGTATAAGTCAAGCATGAAGCGATGGCGACAATGATGACTTAACATTAACGAAACTGACAGGAATTTGCTGATGATATGGGACAAGAAATCCCTGTAGACTTCCAGGGGATGTTTGAGGACACCAATAAAGAACAGGATTACTGCTTCCTCAGGTATACCATGGGAGACAACTAATATGAGGTTGTACATGAGGCTAGCACAAACTACTGCTACATGAGCATGGGAGACAACTAATATGAGGTTGTACATGGGGCTAGCACAAACTACTGCTACAAGAGCATGGTAGCTGTGATGATGGCCGCCTGTAGTGGTGGCATCTTGCTCCATAACTAGCAACAAAGTAAATGAGGGGGACAAGAAAGAGAGAACTACGATAATGCTGCTTTCTGTCACATGACCAAAAACCAACATTTAAAGAAATGGGAATGAAAAAAAACCGATGACACTGTACTTGAGAACAATAATATATTTACATGTCATTGTGTCATGTTATGTTTGCTCAAACAGAACTTAATTTTACAAGTATCAATCACAAGGCAATATTAAATGACGTGTTTAGGATGATTTTTTTCACATTTAAAAAAAAAAAAAAACCGAATGTGACATTACAACTGATGAGAACAATATAAACTTCACACATATGACAGGAGATTTTAAAAATATTATAAGCAAAGGACAACAGTGCACAAGTCCAGTTGCTTAAAGATAACATGTTTGCTTAAGTGATTTCTGGCTTTGTGTCTTTCACATCAGCCTCTTCAATATACACATTATTTATATTTCTTAAATTATACGACCACAGTGTGCTTGAAAAAAAAACAACTTATAACACATCATTGTTTAGGAAGCTGAAAAAGTAACATGATATTGCAGTGTAGATGGAGAACACAAGTTTAATATTACATAGGAAAGTAAATTTTTAAAAAAAAGAGACACATAGAGAAAGCAGTTTTACAAAGGCAAAGTAACAATCATTGTGCTATTTTTGTGATGAAAAAAAATGGTATTTACACTTCTCAGGTAGTTGGTTATAACAGATCTCTCTTATCAATAAAATAATTAGTCCTACCCATTCCTTATCCAAATTTTTTTTCCAATCAGATTCTGAAATTTTTCCCTCCTCAAATATATCTTTAATCTTGTTTGCCTAAAGCAAGCTGTTTGAAGTTTTAACTTTTCATTTAGTAATATTTTTACCAGATCTAAACTGGTTTTATGAGGGTATACCCACCTGTAAATGGATACATGACTCTGCTCTTGAGTTAGGGAAGGCAAAGGCAGCAAAGAAGGAAAGTGGCCACCCCACCTCATAAAGCTGAGACCTGCTATAGTGTAGTCTCTAACACTTCACTCCCTTATAGCAGCATCTGCTATGGGACTACCTTTGCCTTTAATTCTACTAACAGATATACTGTATCATTCTAGCTTTTTTTGCCCTGCCTTGCCTTTCTGGTACCTTTTTTTAACAATAAAATGACATTTCTTTATCTTATAAAACAATCAAAACTGCACAGTGCAGCATCAACAGCATTTTGTCAAAATACAAAATATACATGATAAGTATCTCATCTGACTTGTGAATGCTTAACACTCTATCTAGCCTTGTGCATAGTCCAGCAGAGGTAATACAATAAAAAGTTCATGTTCCTGTTTTACTTAGATAATCATGTTCCTCTTTTGTGTTGGCAACAGTACTCCTAGAGATTAAACATGGTATTCAGTCCAGTTACCAATAGTGCTCCAATATTACGGGGCAATCACATTCCTCCTTTATGTGGGTCATCATGTTCCTCTTTTATATGGGTCATTATGTTCCTCTTTTATGTGGGTAATCACATTCCATTTTTATGTTGGTAATCATGTTCCTTGTGTATGTGGGTAATCATGAAGCGACTACATTTCTACTTTGTGTGGATAATCATGTTCCTTATGTATGTGGGTAATCATGTTCCTTTTGCATGTGGGTAATCACAGCATTCAGCCAAGTCATCACTGCCTAAAGTAGTAGTAGTACTAATTTTGTTTTCTCTTCAGAGATTCCCAGAAATTACACAGGGCTAATCTGATGTATGCACACAAAACATAATTAATCTGAAGAGGTAAGTCAAAAAAAGGTAAAGGTGGTCCATAGCATACCGACACACTTTAGTCTACCCAGCTGTAAATGGGTACCTGACTTTGAGTTAGGGAAGGAAAAGGCAGCGAGGAAGGGAACTGGTCACCCCACCTCTCGATGCTGGACCGAGTATGGTGAAGTCTCGAACACTTCACTTCCCTACAGCAGTATATGCTATGGGACTACCTTGACCTTTTAGTCCACAGCAGATACTGCCATAGTGCAGTGAGGTGTTCAAGACTTCACTAATCTATTTGAAGAGATAAGTAAAAAAAAAAAGGTAAAGGTGGTCCATAGCAGATACTGCCATAGTGCAGTGAGGTGTTCAAGACTTCCATAATCTGAAGAGACAAATAAAACAGCTAAAATCTATGCATACACACAAAAGAAATTAAGGAAACAAATCTTTTTTGTGTAACTGAATTAAAGACAGCAAAACGGTGTTGTTACATCATCATCATCCTTTTTAGCTTCTTACGAAGCACGGGGTTACCACCCCAGATGAACCCCTTGAGAAAGCCTATGCCAGGGTCATCACCCCAGATGAACCCCTTGAGAAAGCCTATGCCAGGGTCACCACCCCAGATGAACCCCTTGAGAAAGCTTATGACAGGGTCACCACTCCAGATGAACCCCTTGAGAAAGCCTATGCCAGGGTCACCACCCCAGATGAACCCCTTGAGAAAGCTTATGACAGGGTCACCACCCCAGATGAACCCCTTGAGAAAGCCTATGCCAGGGTCACCACACCAGATGAACCCCTTGAGAAAGCCTATGCCAGGGTCACCACACCACATGAACCCCTTGAGAAAGCCTATGCCAGGGTCACCACACCACATGAACCCCTTGAGAAAGCCTATGCCAGGGTCACCACACCAGATGAACCCCTTGAGAAAGCCTATGCCAGGGTCACCACCCCAGATGAACCCCTTGAGAAAGCCTATGCCAGGGTCACCACACCACATGAACCCCTTGAGAAAGCCTATGACAGGGTCACCACACCACATGAACCCCTTGAGAAAGCCTATGCCAGGGTCACCACACCACATGAACCCCTTGAGAAAGCCTATGCCAGGGTCACCACACCACATGAACCCCTTGAGAAAGCCTATGACAGGGTCACCACACCACATGAACCCCTTGAGAAAGCCTATGCCAGGGTCACCACACCAGATGAACCCCTTGAGAAAGCCTATGCCAGGGTCACCACCCCAGATGAACCTCTTGAGAAAGCCTATGCCAGGGTCACCACCCCAGATGAACCCCTTGAGAAAGCCTATGCCAGGGTCACCACCCCAGATGAACCCCTTGAGAAAGCCTATGCCAGGGTCACCACACCAGATGAACCCCTTGAGAAAGCCTATGCCAGGGTCACCACCCCAGATGAACCCCTTGAGAAAGCCTATGACAGGGTCACCACCCCAGATGAACCCCTTGAGAAAGCCTATGCCAGGGTCACCACACCAGATGAACCCCTTGAGAAAGCCTATGCCAGGGTCACCACACCAGATGAACCCCTTGAGAAAGCCTATGCCAGGGTCACCACCCCAGATGAACCCCTTGAGAAAGCCTATGCCAGGGTCACCACCCCAGATGAACCCCTTGAGAAAGCCTATGCCAGGGTCACCACACCAGATGAACCCCTTGAGAAAGCCTATGCCAGAGTCACCACACCAGATGAACCCATTGAGAAAGCCTATGCCAGGGTCACCACCCCAGATGAACCCCTTGAGAAAGCCTATGACAGGGTCACCACCCCAGATGAACCCCTTGAGAAAGCCTATGCCAGGGTCACCACCCCTTGAGAAAGCCTATGCCAGGGTCACCACTCCAGATGAACCCCTTGAGAAAGCCTATGACAGGGTCACACCACACCAGATGAACCCCTTGAGAAAGCCTATGCCAGGGTCACCACACCAGATGAACCCCTTGAGAAAGCCTATGCCAGGGTCACCACCCCAGATGAACCCCTTGAGAAAGCCTATGCCAGGGTCACCACACCAGATGAACCCCTTGAGAAAGCCTATGCCAGGGTCACCACACCAGATGAACCCCTTGAGAAAGCCTATGCCAGGGTCACCACCCCAGATGAACCCCTTGAGAAAGCCTATGCCAGGGTCACCACCCCAGATGAACCCCTTGAGAAAGCCTATGCCAGGGTCACCACCCCACATGAACCCCTTGAGAAAGCCTATGACAGGGTCACAAACTCTTGCTGCAGTGGTTTCTGTGGTAATTTATTTGACATAATGAGAGTGCTAGGCCCAGCCCAGCACAACCTCGTATTAGTAGCCTTTAATGACATGCCTAATGTGTCCTATTTGCAGAGTGGTTAGAGCGCTTGCCTCTAGCAGCAATTATACTAGGTTTGAAACCTGGTAGCATTAACACTGAGAGATCACAACAGTCCTGTCAATACTAAAGCACAGCCTACTATTATTACCTGTAAATAACTGTGAAATTGTTATGCTTACTCCAAGTATCTATCTGCCTGACCACCTGTCTATATATTCCTTAATTATGCCTGTCTTGATAGAAAGATTATGTATTAAATAGTACATACAGCAGTAACAAATTGGGGAAATGGCAAAGAAACAAAGTAGGCCAAACAAAGTTGAAGAAAAAGTCAGAGTTCTGAAGCATACAGGAACACTTTGTTAACTAAACAGGAAAAGATAAAGAATTTCCCTGACAAGAAAAAGTCTAGTAGGGAAAGGAAAAGCACTGCAAAGATCAGAAATAAAAATTGTTTTATTACTTTTTAAGAAAAAGTGTGTACACAAACATGTTGACGGAAAAAGAAATAAGGAATTATTTAAAAAATAAAATAATCATAGGTAACAACATGACACAGTAGAGGTCAAGAAATGAAATGACAGAAAACACCACAGACAGGAAGTTACTTGAACCAACATGTGCTAGCAGGTATCATACGTGGTGAAGATGGTGATGTCTCAGTTTTCCTACTCACATTTTTAAAGAGGTTGGAACAACTTAATACTTCCCCTGTAATATTTATTTTCTGGGATCAACGGATGATGTATCAGAAGTATCCAGCTCATGCTCTGTGCTATCTTCTCTTATGCGTGGCATGTGTTCACCACCGACTTTGAATCCAGCAGTCAAACCAGGACTAGCAGTAGTGGGTGGCTGCTGTACTGTGTAAGGTGACTGCGGAGCAGGTAATGGGGGCAAACTTGGCAGCCCTGAGAGAGAGTCTGCATCATCATCAAACATGTCTTGAGACAGTGGGTGTTGTAAGGTTGTAGAAGCTACATCAGGTGTTTCATATGGTGACGTCATGTAAGCAGTTGCTCCTGCGATGTGGTCATACTAGATTGAAAGTTTGAGTTTACATTTACAGGCCCATCATGGCTTGTGAGTCCACCTCTTAGCTTGGGAGGATGACCAGAGAGAGGACTAAATGAACCCATCAGGTCTGCCTGGAAATGAGAGCTTCTTTGCATGCTGGAGCCCATCTAGGAAAACATAAGAAAATGAAATTTAAATTTGTTATTTGTCCATGACTACTCATTGCTCTTATACTTTTTCCCTTCTCCAAAAAGAGCGACATTTTAAAATGAATAATAAAACATTAAAAAAAAAAGGGTTGAAATGAAGAACAGTAGGCCATCTTCTTCGATGCCATCCCACTAAGTCACCCACATTGTTAGGGTTAGGATTAAGGTTAGGTTTATGATTCCTAAACCCAACCCTAACCCTTACCCCTCATTTCTGCGTCTATAGATTCTTTTTTGAGGTTATATCGAAGACACAGCCCATCGTTCTTCATTTCAAACAAAAAAACATATTTTATGAACACAACTGGGATTAGATGTTTAATTTACTCCCCAGAGTAAAAGAAATGGAGGAAGCCTAAAACATATGCAGAAGGCAACTAGGGGCTGATGTAAGAAGGAACAAAGAAGAGATGGATCTGTATGGGTGGTACAGGACAAGAGAACTTTGCATAAGCCAATGCTTCGTCATCATCATCATCATCACTTTCCTTTTCGCTCCTTATGGAGCACAGACCAACCACTGCAGCCAGTCCCCTTACAAGAAACCTGCACCAAGCATTTAGATGCTCTTGGTGCTGTTGATTTTTGTGTAGCTATTTGTTTGACATGATCAGGTTGCCAACCTCGTATTAGTTGCCTTGTTTGACATGATCAGGTTGCCAACCTCGTATTAGTTGCCTTGTTTGACATGATCAGGTTGCCGACCTCGTATTAGTTGCCTTGTTTGACATGATCAGGTTGCCGACCTCGTATTAGTTGCCTTGTTTGACATGATCAGGTTGCCGACCTCGTATTAGTTGCCTTGTTTGACATGATCAGGTTGCCGACCTCGTATTAGTTGCCTTGTTTGACATGATCAGGTTGCCGACCTCGTATTAGTTGCCTTGTTTGACATGATCAGGTTGCCGACCTCGTATTAGTTGCCTTGTTTGACATGATCAGGTTGCTGACCTTGTATTAGTTGCCTTGTTTGACATGATCAGGTTGCCGACCTTGTATTAGTTGCCTTGTTTGACATGCCTGAGGGAGCAGAAGTCCTATTCTTTCTTTGTCTATCGTCACAGACCCACGGGAATACACAGGTTGAACAGTGGCGCCACCTGGTCTCCATATATAACTGGTGGTGTTACTGGCTGTTATAGAAAGCGTACATCTTGGAGACTGTAACATTTATTATTACAACAATTAAAAACCAAATATATAACCAAAGATAAACTTACCGGAAACAATGGTGGTACTGGATTAACAAATCCCAGGCTAGGCAGGCTGAATGGATCTGCTACCATGCTAGTGAGGGCAGGCAATTCTTTCTGAACTGAAAGCAAGAAGAAAATGGTTTACCTATTACTCAAAACCTTCCTTCAATGAATTATTTTTTATTCAAAACCTTCCTTAACGTTCCTCGATGTAATAATTTTTTATTCAAAACCTTCTTTCACATTCCTCAATGTAATAATTTTTTATTCAAAACCTTTTTTCACATTCCTCAATGTAATAATTTTTTATTCAAAACCTTCCTTCACATTCCTCAATGTAATAATTTTTTATTCAAAACCTTCTTTCACATTCCTCAAAGTAATAATTTTTTTATTTCACCTTCATGCAATAATCCACTAAATAAGAGCTCCCTCCTCTCTTTCATTACAGTTCTTGACAAAGATACATTTTCAAACAAAGAAATCCTCCTCCACTATATTCACAAGAGATACAACACGTATATACTACTAAAAATTATACCTTCACTTTTGACACCAGCTATGAAGGCGTTGCTCTCTTCAGGTGGTTTCCATTCTGGGTTTGTGGTCTGAAGATCAGAACAGACAGATTCAATATATGTAGCCCACTTTTAAAATTAAAGGAACATAGAGTTTTTATTTGTACTCATTATAAAATAATTAATTGAAGTGAAATCATTTAGCACATCATTAAAGTGAGGATTGCTACACTAGCTTTCCTACATGTAAACCAGTTCAATGATTAGACTGTACTATATTGCTACACTAGCTTTCCTACATGTAAACCAGTTCAATGATTAGACTGTACTATATTGCTACACTAGCTTTCCTACATGTAATCTAGTTCAATGATGAGAATGTACTACATTGCTACACTAGCTTTCCTACATGTAATCTAGTTCAATGATAAGACTGTACTACATTGCTACACTAGCTTTCCTACATGTAAACCAGTTCAATAATAAGACTGTACTATTTGTTTATCAGTTTTTTTTTTTTTTGGGGGGGGGGGGGGGGAAAGAGAGAGGGAGAGTTTATATCCCCTACCCCATCTTATGGGTTAAATGTTGACTTTATAAACAGCACTTTATTTCTGATTGAATGTTTGACTACATACAGGGATTTTCCTACTCTGAATCTTAACTTAAAAAAAAAATAAAAATTAACAAGAGAAACTTGGGATTTTAATACCATGAACCTTTACTAGGAAATAAAATAAAAATCAACAATCAGAATCCTAAGATTTTATTACAACTCTTTACTGACCAAACAAAAAAAACAATTGGAATTTACGGATTTTATTACTTTGAATCTTTACTGCCAAAAAAAAAAAAAAAAAAAAAACCATCATAAACTTAGAACAAAGTGTAAAACAAGCTGCAGACTCACTGTGAAGTGCATGAGAGATAGTTCTATCTTCCCATTCTCTGCTTGCATTGCTCTGGGTGCTACTTCTGTTGCAATTTTAGTCTGTATCCACTGGATGGCGGAAACAAATGATTTCAGTTAACATAAACAACAAAAGATAAAATATTGATGACTTTTAACATTTTTACAGTAATACAAACATTATATCTAAAAAAAAAACCCATGAAGATACAAATGATAACAAAATAAAAATTTGGAAATATCTTCATAAATTCCCTGTTCGCTCCTGATAGAGCATAAAGCCACAACTACTGCTGGTCCAGCACCACAGAATTCCATGTGCTCTTGTAGTGCCCATGTAATACAACTCACTTGTGGATTGCCATGCTTCTTTATGTCCATCTGAGCAAAGGAGCACACATCACCGACGCCAGCGACCTCCACAGTAAAACATCGAAAGAAATCCACTATCTGTGCTGATTTACGTCGGAGACAGAAGAACAGCCAGAAGGGAGTGAAGATCGGGCTTAGGAGCTCTTCGAAAATGTAAACCTTGATCAAGACAAACACAAAGAAGTTAAGAAAATATTGTCAAAGTTCACTTTTTGTCCTTAAATTAACAAAGAAAACCAAGATTTATTTCAATACAGGCCCTCAGCCTATCTAACTTTCCAAAATTCTAAAAGCTCTGAAAACCACAAGTTTTTCATGAATTATCATTCATATGCATGACATAATCCAAGCAGGTGTGAGGCATTTACTGCATAGACAAGATACTTACATTCTATTACAGATGGGCCCCTGTAATACAATAACGCAGACAACACTATATAGTTCCATTTTAAATCATTTATGTCGTCTCGTTAATTTTTTTGTTCGCTCACTTTCAGACTTCAATTTGGAAAGTTTCAAAGAAAGCAGTAGTCAGCTTGAGGTTTTTGGCATCTCTGTAGAGTTTTTCCAGGAATAGTACTTGTGATGGCCATATGCGCTTTCTCTGTTCCTCATATGTTGGGCACATTTGAAGCAGATGTTCAACAGTCATTTTATCGGTAATTTTCCTGTTGCGACTGACACCTTTTTTTTGAGTGCCATTGCTTAAGCTCAGAATGTCGTTTGTTATATAATAATTTTTGCATCACATATAATGTACATTTTTCACTTCTTAGTTAGGTCACCATGCCTTTGAAACCCATCAGGAAGCCTGTGCCAAATCATTTCATGCTTGTTTAATATAATGATAGCTTCATGCACAACCTGACCTCTGTCACGTCTTATGGCAGGAGTCCCATTATTTCTTACACACAACAGCCAACATATTTTCTTCTTCTTCAGCTTTCTGGATTATTAAGGTTTCTTTAAGCAAGCCCAATCTTTCTCATTTCATTTTTCATAGTTACAGATTGTTGTTTAACTGATAAGCTTCTCGCTCTTTTGCAGCCAATACCAAGTTGGAGACTCCTTGGTATTATCTACACTGTAGATCTAGGCTTTTCTGCCATTCCAAAACGAGTTGAGCTGAAGTTATGAGCTCCGGTTTCTTCAGCTTCGCTTACATTTAAAGAATCAACACATCTGGTCCCAAGACAGGAGGAAGAAGTGCGTGGCATAATGTGCATTCCCCACCATCCAAAGGGGTTCTCCAAATATGCAGAGCTAAAATATCGTGCTCCTGTTCTGGGCTCTCCCAAGGTATTGTCACGTCCTACACAGAGCCACTTCTCAGCTCCCCCTGCCATATGAGTCCATAGTGTGATCCTCCTTCATGCAGCCAACCAGGTAAAAGCCAGAGTTGTTTTCTGGGTCTCAAGTGACTTCTTCAAGCTCACTGTGCAATGCTGGGTTCACAATATGTGGTGGAGTCTCTAGAAGTGTGTGCATGATTTCAATTGTCAATGAGGATGTAATTAGCCTGACAGACAGAGGTTCACTTCCACATCAATGTGCTTAGCTGGTGGTCATTTAAGGATGACTCCATGCATCATAGATACTCATCTCAAGCGGTTTGCGTTGCACTATGTTGTTCATCTGTCTTCAGCATGCATTTGTTTGGGACTGCTTCCCTAGCCTTTGATTTTCTGTGACCTTCCTGCAAGGCAGCAGTTGTTTGTCATCAGAATTGTCTCTCCAGACTAACAAGTCTTTCATACGCAGGTTTGTGTGAAGTTTTCCTCCTGCACTGATTTTTTGCAGGGTTTACTCCCTGACTTTTACCAAGTGAGTTCCCAGGGCATGCCCTTGGTGGGAATTTGGGTCATGTCCACACGTCGGTGGGCCCAATGTTTTCGCACCTAACAGGGTGGACATGCTCCTCTGAGGCGTTTCTGTAGGGTCCCCCACCTAGTCAATTGTTTTACCCTGTAGACTTGGGGGACCAGTCATTTGCCATTCGCCACAACTATATTTGCAAGAGCAGGGGGCACCATGAGCAGGTATGCATCATAGATACAGATATCAACTGTATTTTCAAATTTTTATTTGTTCACGCTATTCAATGCTTCCTTTATTTCTCCTTGCTCTGAGAACTTCTAGCTGTATATAATTTCTTTGACAGCTAGTGACCATTCTTTCTATAAGTCAATCTCCCTCAGCTTTATTGTGGTTATTAAAATATTTTATTTACTACATATTACTACAAGACAGTCAATTTTATAACTCATGAATGACTATTTATAGAATATGCGCTATTCAACTTTTAGAATATACTAAGGTTATATAAAAATATGTTTCTTAAATGAACACACAAGTTCAAGCACTTTCAACATTTAAGAATATAAGCCCTGCCCAAATACTGACTAGATTTCCAGAGATTAAATGAAAGCAAAAATGTTACGTAATGAACTGGACTGATGTTATGTTACTTTCAGAGGAATAAACAAATAAAATTAAATAGATACCAGCACAATTATTTTATTGTTTTGTTACTTTATCTTCTCTTTTCAATTTTTGTTGTTTGTTGAATTTATTGTGTTATTTCTTTCTTTCTTGTTCCATATTTTTACTTGCTTATTTGTTGTACTTTTTTTCTACTGTTACCTGTGTTATTTCTTTTCTTCATCTTCCTGAGTCGCTTATCTTATCTTCTTAATAAAATAAAGTTCGTTCGTTCGTTCTTTCGTTCGTTCTTAATAAAATAAAGTTCGTTCGTTCGTTCTTATCATCATCTTGCCAATTTCATCTTATCTTTGTTTTTTTTCCACCTGTCTCCACTGTCCATTGTCTTAACCTGTCTATATTTCGTGCCCTTGTCTCATGTTTGCAACAGGAACAATTAGCGTTCACACCCTTCAACATTCGCTGAGGGAGATTGAGCACCTGAGGATTTTGCCAGGAGTGCAATGATGTCAATTCTGATAAACAATAACTGTGGCTGATGACAGGTGAACCTTGAAATGCCTAAAGTTTCTAGTGTATAGTCCACTGGTAAACTTGATTTACTTCATGACAGGTGAACCTTGAAACGTCTTAAGTTTCTAGTGTATAGTCCACTGGTAAACTTGATTTACTTCATGACAGGTGAACCTTGAAATGTCTTAAGTTTCTAGTGTATAATCCACTGGTAAACTTGATTTACTTAATGACAGGTGAACCTTGAAACGTCTTAAGTTTCTAGTGTATAGTCCACTGGTAAACTTGATTTACTTCATGACAGGTGAACCTTGAAACGTCTTAAGTTTCTAGTGTATAGTCCACTGGTAAACTTGATTTACTTCATGACAGGTGAACCTTGAAATGTCTTAAGTTTCTAGTGTATAGTCCACTGGTAAACTTGATTTACTTCATGACAGGTGAACCTTGAAACGTCTTAAGTTTCTAGTGTATAGTCCACTGGTAAACTTGATTTACTTAATGACAGGTGAACCTTGAAATGTCTTAAGTTTCTAGTGTATAGTCCACTGGTAAACTTGATTTACTTCATGACAGGTGAACCTTGAAATGTCTTAAGTTTCTAGTGTATAGTCCACTGGTAAACTTGATTTACTTCATGACAGGTGAACCTTGAAATGTCTTAAGTTTCTAGTGTATAGTCCACTGGTAAACTTGATTCAATACCATTTTCTTTTTTTAGTGTGTGTTATAAATAATATATTACTTCCCTTAAAAAAAGAAGTTCTCATGGCAAGCAGAAGGAGAAAACGTCAAAAGGAATACAAGGAAAATAAGCAGCTGAGGGCTGTCATCTCAGGAGCACATTCCCAGTCAGTTATGACTGAAGGGGCTTTTATTATTATTATTTCCCTTACGTTTAACAGCAGCTCCCTTATTATTTAAAATAGGGGCTTGTATTTAAAGACTAGCCACGAAAAATAAACAAAGCCCAAATAAAATTGAAAAAAAAGTCTTACCACTTTGTACTGAAAGAGCATTGCAAATTCATCTCTGACGTGTGAAGTGTGTGCACGACCCTTCCAGTGATCAGGCATGTAGTGAATCTGGGCTAGGATACTCATCATCAGATGTTCGGGGCAGAACACTTCATTCTGGACAAATAAGATAAATAAATATTTTAAAATTAGCAGAGTACTTTCTAAGAACTGACTTCAGCAAATTTTATTTACATGACAGCTACAGGACAAAATAAATTAAAACTACAAAAACTAATTGGTGTTTGAGATATAGATGTATAAGAGAATAAACAAATTTTATATACATAAATTATTTTTTTTTAAAAACAATAAATCAATCAATGCCTCTTGGCATTCCAGTATACACACACTGGGATCCTCGTTAGTGCTATGGATTTCATGCACTGTGCTGAGATCTTCCTTGTGTGATCTAAGGGAGGAGATCAGGAACAAATGGAGTTGTCCGAGTACAATGAAAATGGTCCTTGAAGCCAAAACCAAACCAATCATTGAGGATTTCCTGAAAGAAGCCTGTGTGCAAAGAAAGCTTATTACTTATATACAAAAGGAAGCAATCCCACTTTCTTTGGATTTGTTATAAAACAAATTGGGACAAGAATAGAAAAGTTGGAATATACTGTGAAAACAGGACAGATTGAAGGAAAAAGAGACACAGCATGACAAACCGAGAAGATACAGAACAATTTAATATTGTGGCATGGGGAAAAAGAAAGCTAACAACAAAACTGATAAACAATACTGGGAACAGGAGGTTGTGGACAGACATGATCACCTAGGCCAGCCGACATGGTACGTGACGTAAAACAAGAAGGAAGCTTAATTATCTGGACACAGATTCTTCTGACAAGATATCTCCAGTAAAACTTCTTCTTCTATGAACACTTTTAGACATTGACTTTAACATGTCTAAGACAGCAGTGGTCAGCCTGAGGTTAATGATCTCCATAGAGCTCATCCTGGACCGTACTGGTGATGTCCTCATGTCAGGCACTCCTGCACGGAGACTCTATCCTCCACTTGTTCCTCTTTACTGAACCTCATAAATGTCTTGGCCTCTTCACGTGTCACATCTGTATCATTAAAGATAGTTTTCCACCATCCTATGCTGGCCTTCCCAGGAACAGTGTAAAGAGACATCATCCACTGTACCACAACTCATTAAATGCTGAAACAGTTCGCACAGTGTTGCACTAGAGTTATTTTAAATCTTAGTTTATGTGAATTCTGATTACAGCTAGCACTAACGAACAGTGCATTTGTGAAAATCTCCAGTAAATACACAAAACACATCATGAACAGGACTGGTGTGCGTGCATCTGTGAAAATCTCCAGTAAATACACAAAACACATCATGAACAGGACTGGTGTGCATCTGTGAAAATCTCCAGTAAATACACAAAACACATTATGAACAGGACTGGAGTGGCAAGAAACTGTTCATGGCAATGAGAATAATTATCATCATCTTTTTTCACTCCTAATGCAGCATAGAGCCACAATGCAGGTGCCCCCCCCCCCCCCCCCTAACTGTGGTTTCTGTTCCAAATTGTTTTACATATTGAGGTTGCCTGCCTCATGCATAACCTTTTATTAGTGCTTGTTTACAAGAGACCTGAGCTGACAGTAGAGTCCTATCATTTCTCTGTCTCCTAAGAAACCCCTGGAACTACATGGGATGAAAAGCAAAATGTAAACTATGGGGATATGATCATATAGGAAAGGGTACAGAAATACTTGCCACAGGAGAGAGTACAGAAATACTTGCCACAGGAGAAAGTACAGAAATACTAGCCACAGGAGAGAGTACAGAAATACTTGCCACAGGAGAGAGTACAGAAATACTTGCCACAGGAGAGAGTACAGAAATACTTGCCACAGGAGAGAGTACAGAAATACTTGCCACACGTGAGAGTACAGAAATACTTGCCACAGGAGAGAGTACAGAAATACTAGCCACAGGAGAGAGAACAGAAATACTTGCCACACGTGAGAGTACAGAAATACTTGCCACAGGAGAGAGTACAGAAATACTTGTCACAGGAAAGAATGGTAAAGAAATACTTGTCACAAGGGATGACCAAAAACAGAAAAAGAGATAAGTATAAAGAAAATAACCAAATTTGATAACATAAGAGAAAAAAGTATGACAAAATTATAAAGAGTGTTTTCGAAAAAGTTTAGGAAAGAATACATGTTTCCTTGCCAATGATTGAACATTTGTTTAATATGACAGATATACTCCATGCATCAAAATAGTAGCTCTCACGTTTAGAAAAACACCAACAGCTGCCATGAAGGCTGATTTTCTTGAACATAATGTCATCATCCCTAATAATTGATTTGACCACTTTATACGAAAGATAATAAAAATATATTAAAACAGGAAAGAGAAAAGAACAGAATAAATGCAAAACACAAACGCTGAAAAGATAATTTAATACTGGAAATTCAGCACTTATAGAGCATTCAGCTATCATTGTAGCACGAAGCTTGCCCCAAGCAGTTACATGTTCCTACAATGGTGGTTTCTGTGGCAATTTATTTAACACGATGAGGATGCCAGGCTCAAGCACCACCTGATATTAGTCATCTTGTACCACATGCCTGGGTGTTAGTAGTCCTACTCTTTGTTTCTTACGAGACCCCCCTGGGAACCACACAGGATTTAAACTGATTACCTGGCAACAAAAAATTATAATGACGTGAAACACTCAAGAAAAATACTAGAATGACAATGAGGTATACAAATGAGAAAGAAGTAACAAAACAGGCCTATTCAAGACTTTATAATTACACCACATATGTTCAATCCAGTTTTCTACATTTGTTTTTTTTTTCCCTTTTACACATGATGAACTGCTGGTATAAATTGTTCTAGCATACGACAAATAATGTCCCCTTGTCTCTTTGTAGACAAAGAAAGAATTGCACTACTGTTCCCTCAGGCATGTTGTACAAGGCAACTAATATAAGGTTGTGTATAGACTCCATAAGACCCGCGTTGTGACCACAAAGTTTTCATCAGGGGCAATATGTAAGAAGGTACAGAAAAGATATAAGAACAAAAAGATGGACATAAAACTCTAACAATACTTGCCTCATCAGTAATAAAGGAAGAACAGATGGTGGCCAAAATTCCTGAAAGAATGGCAAAACTACATTAAAACCACACAGTTAAAAATATTATGTACATTAAATGAAACAAATAGCTGACATAAAAGCAGTTTAAAAAGTTGTGTATATTAATTGAAACAAATAACTTCCATAAGAATAATGTTTCATAAAACATTTACCATTCACACTCTTCGACATATACTGAGGGAGAATGAGCACCTATGGGTTTGCCCGGAGTGCAATGATGTCAATTCTGTATAATAATAACAATGTTTCACAAACAAATTAATGGCAAAAGTTACAAGTAAATTTTCTGTTACGTTCTTAAGTGGTATCCAATGATAATAGAGTTTATGAACAGTAGGGCTCCCATTTAGTTCTCAGGGGGGTGGGGTGGTGGTGTGTGTGCGCGTGTGTCTCTTATGAGATAAAGAAAGAATAGGTCTACCTCATCTTCAGGCATGTCATACAAGGCTACTAATATGAGGTTGGGTATCAGGCTGGCAACCACACCGTGTAAAACAAATTGCTACAGAAACTACAAATGAAAGAGAATGTAAATGTATTTGCGCAGGCTTCCTACAAGGGAAGAGATGCAGTGGTGACTCCTTGTTCTATAGGAGTGAAAAGGAAAACGTTGATAACAAGGACTGAATGTCAGATACAAATTCCTTCCCTGACACATCACCTAGCTCTTAACATTTATTTTTCCTTTTAACTTATTGCAACATGTAGCTTTAACCTTGGGGGGTGTGGCAGCAGCGTTTGTTTGAAATTCTGCTATATAACTCCCATTAGGATAAGCTACTTCACTTAGAGTCTAGCTTTTCAACTAAGTCAGAGATTTGACTATTTCACTGACTGAGATTTGTTTTCCTACTGAGAAAGACCTATTTCACTGAGAAAGTGGTCAAATTTACTAAAGACTTTCAATAAATGTCATTATTTATGTAAAAAGGCACCAAATGGGAACACAGTTTATGCTGTAAATAAAAACAATATGTTTTGTTAGCGATAATATCAGTGTTTCTTACTTCTTTAATTATGGAAGTTGTTGCCCCTGATGGCTATGATGATAATAGCCTGAAAGAAGCCAGTACACAAAGAAAGCTTATATCAGAAGGTGGCCTAGTTGACAGAGAGGATAGTAACAATTCGCTCCTGTAGCTAGGCAGTGGTGTCTTTCGTAAAGTCCTGTGTTCGATTCCCAGTAAGCCTATCACATCTGTTGTTTTTCTGTTATCTAAGTCTTCTATTTCTCATGAGTACCTGACATATATATTTGAGTATTATTTATTTTCTGTTTACAGGCCTTCGGTTCCCCTCCTTATTTGTTGAAATGTTTATTTCACAAGGAAGTACTCTACTTTCTTTGGGCATGTTATAAGATGAAGAAATCTGGAATATATTGTGACGACATGACAGACTGAAGGAAACAGTGACAGACTGAGGGAAACAGTGACAGACTGAAGGAAACAGTGACAGAAGATTACAAAGAGTATAATTCTGTACAGTCTGACATGGAAAGAGGTCCACAATATAATTTGTAAACAGTGATGGGGACAGAAAGCCTTGCAGAGACTTCATCATCTATGCTAGCTGCCATGGTACTTGTAGAAGAACTGCTTAATACCAGTGGAACAAGACAAGAGGACAAGGTGCTGGATAGGACACAAATTGAGGAGACCTGCCGGCAGCTTTACAAGACAGTCCTTATTCTGAAATCCCCAGGGTAAAAGAAATAGAGGGAGACCTAAAAACACATAGAGAAGAGAACTGGAGATGGACATGAAAGAAAATATAAAAGACCTTGAATGGATGGCACAGGATGAAGTCTTAGTGTGAGTTTGTGAAGGGATCTGAAGGGTTATGATAAATATTAGTGTCTGAAATTCATATTTTAAGTGTTTGACATGTTTACACTTAAATCACATATAGAAATAAGCTCCTACCACAAATGGATGCTACAGTGACCAAATGTTCCACTCTTGTCACATCTCTGAAATCAAGGATGCCCAGGACAAACAGCACAGCTGCAGGTGCACAAGCTAAGAAGGCAATGTATCTGAGCAGACAATGAAACATCAAGTGAGACACTGCCAGATTGTTGTAAAACTGCAAAACTAACATGTTTATACTCGTAAGAACTCTTACCACATAATGCTTGACCCAGTCATGCAACAGTCATGTGTTCTGGACTCAAAGGTGACTAATATGAAGTTGTACATGGGTCTGGATATTTCATTTTATGAAACAAATTGCTACAGCTGACCAAAAAAAAAAAATAAAATAACCTGAAAAAAATATAGTTAATGAATCTGAAAAACACGTATAAAGTTAATGAATCTTTAACACATATAAAGTTTTATGGAAGGCTGAGAAAAGGACAAAGAAAATATTTTATTATGGACAGGATTTTTTTGGGGCATTCTTTTAGTCACAGGGTGGATGGTTCCAGGGTGAATCGTTCCAGGGTGGATGGTTCCAGGGTGAATGGTTAACTCATGACATGCTCACTCCAAAGGCCGCTGTTGCACGTGCAATATTCTCATATTGATCCCTACCCCGCTAATCATCCTGGGAGTCTTTGATGTGACAAAGAAAACAAACAGGAATATAGCTCCATCAGGCATGTCGTACAAAGCAACTAATATGAAGTTGTGTATGAGGCTAGCAACCTTATCACGTAAAACTAATTGTTACAGAAACAACTGCTGCTAGAGTATGTCAATGCTTGATACAGGTTTTCTGCAAGTGTACAAGCAAAAGTGGTGGTTCCACGCGGAGAAAAAAGCAAATGATGATGATGTTTCTTCCAATCTACCTTCCATGATAATGTGAGAGTTCACTCAACACAAACATGGATGTATGCATAAAAGACAGAAATGAAGTATTGTGCCAGCAGTGAAAACACTAAGTATACGATTAAATGACAACATACATAAATAATTTACATACCTTACTGTAATATAATGCAATCTTATTCATGTTTTATAATATAAATAATTTTTTTTTAAAATGTATGTTGTACATATAACAACTATCTTCTTCTTCTTTGATCTTTAGCCGCCGACCATCAAAGCAGTCAGTGGCCATCACGCCTAGTGGCGTCTTGTAGGGCAACAACAAATTGATTCCCCTTTGCTCGGTCGGCGGCCATTCTTCGTACAGTGCTCCAACTCTGGTTCATTCTTTGCATCTCAGCCTCCACAGTCCTCCGCCAGGTTGTTTTTGGTCGGCCTCTCTTTCGTTTTCCTTCAGGGGTCCAAAGCATAGCTGTTCTTGTGATGGCATCGGGGTCTCTTCTGAGGACATGACCAACCCAGCTCCAGCGTCTGCCAGCTATGATGGTGTGCATGTCCTCTTGCTTGCTCCGAGTAAGCAGATCTTGGTTGGTGATGGTAATAGGCCAAAAGATTCGGTGAATTTTTCTTAGGCATGTTGTGTGAAAAGAGGACAATTTTGACATTTCCTTCTCTGTAACTCTCCAGCATTTCGCTCCATAGAGAAGCACAGAAAGCACACAGTTCTGATATAATCTTAATTTTGTGCTTGTGCTGTATTGAGAGGACTTCCAGATGTTGTTTAGGCTAAAAAAGGCTGTTCTTGCCTTATTCATTCTGATGTTGATGTCTTTGCCTGCCCCGCCGTCTGGTGTTACTATGCATCCTAGGTATGTGAAGGTGTCTGTCTGTACCAGTTGCTGATTCCTTACTGATATGGGCTCAGGGTTGCTCACATTGAGCGTCATGACCTCTGACTTCTTTAAATTGATGTTCAAGCCCACCTGCTGGCTAAACTTATTAAGTCTATCTGTTTTTTCCTGGATGTGTTGATGTGAATGTGCTAGTAGTGCAATGTCATCTGCATATTCTAGATCTTCTAATGTAGAAAATGTAGTCCATCTTATTCCTCTTGGACTGCCCTCTGTTGTCTGGCACATCAGCCAATATATGACTGTTAAAAATAGAGTGGCTGATAAGGGGCATCCCTGTCGTACTCCTGTCTTCACCTCAAAGGTTAGGTTGCTCTGCCCAACACTACACGTCAAGTTGGCATAGAGGCTTTTTATGATTGACACTATGCAGCTTGGAATTCCATAAGCCCTCAGTATTTTCCATAAACTGTCCCTATGTATGCTGTCAAAAGCCTTTTCAAAATCAACGAAATTAATGTACAGCTGTCTTTGCCATTCTGAGCACTGCTCTATAATGTTCCTGAGAGTGAATATATGATCTACACATCTTCTGTTCTTTCTAAATCCTGCTTGTTCTTTCCTCAGTTTGTGGTCTACTGCTTTTGAAATTCTCTGTATAATTATCCTGCCTAGTATTTTGCTGGGAACTGAGAGAAGAGTGATTCCTCTCCAATTATTGCAGTCTGCAAGATCTCCCTTCTTGGGCAATTTGACAATTATTCCTTTGTTCTACTCTGATTGTGTTGTCCCCATTTTCCAGACTTGTGCAAATAGTGGTTCTAATAGTTCTGCTGCTAGCTCAGGGTCTGTCTTAAATAGCTCTGCATTTAAGTTATCATGGCCAAGAGCTTTTCCGTTCTTTAACTCTTTGATTGCTGTGATAATTTCTTCTTTTCGTGGAATGTCTGTATTTACATCTAGATCGTTTTCAGCCTCAGGAACATTCAATTGTGTCTCTGGTGGTTCCTTGTTCAGAGTTTCTCTGAAGTGCTCTGCCCATCTTGTTTTCTGTCCCTCTGCTGTCGTGATGAGATTTCCTTGCTTATCTCTTACTAATGTAATTTTGTTTGCACCTCGTTTTCCGCTGATGAATTTAGTTATTTTGTATACTGTGCTTTGTTCATTTCTCAGTGCTGCCTTTTCTGCCTGTCTTGCAA
The DNA here is from genome assembly GCA_024509875.1 of Oreohelix idahoensis. Classification (NCBI taxonomy): domain Eukaryota; kingdom Metazoa; phylum Mollusca; class Gastropoda; order Stylommatophora; family Oreohelicidae; genus Oreohelix; species Oreohelix idahoensis. Next base: position 126,199 of record JAMPIV010003713.1, read on the forward strand.
GATCGTCTAGGAAATTCCTTTTGTTGGCTCGGGTTTGGCGTTTAACTTCCTTGTCCAGCTGACTGTACTGTTCGCTATATAGTTGCTTTAACCTGGGGGACTTTGCTTCTGTTTTCTTTCTTTTCATTTCCTGTGTCATCTTTATGGTGTTTAATGTTTCTGGTGTTATCCAGTCTTGCTTCTTCCTTTCCTGGAATCCCAAGCATGATTTGCTGCTTTCCTTATATATTGTTGAAATGGTATTGAATTTCTGGTCTATATCATCAGTAAATGTCTTGTCCTGACTTTTGGCAAATTGATATTGTTTCTGTATGTCAGCCGCAAAAGCTTTTCTGGTAAGGAGGTCCTTCAATTTGCTGATGTCAAACCTTTTCTGTGTAGTTACAGTTGGTCCAGCCCTTCTTAGTTTCACTTTCAGTTTTGCTACTACTAAATGGTGATCATTTCCCACATCTGCACCTCTTCTTACCTTCACATCTTGTAATGCATGTCTCCATCTACCGTTTATCATGATGTGGTCTATCTGGTTTCTGTCCCGACCATTTGGTGATTCCCATGTTAATTTGTGAATTTCTTTATGTGGGAAAAGTGTTCCTCCAATGACCAGGTTGTTAATACTACAGAAACTTATTAATTTATCCCTATTTTCGTTTGCTGTTCCGCTGCCGCATTTCCCCATTACTCTTTCATTATATGTATTGTGTGTACCAGCTTTTGCATTGAGGTCTCCCATTACTATAATAAGATCATATCTAGGTGTGTCTTCCATTTCTTTCTGCAGTTGTTGATAGAATTCATCCTTGACCTCTTCATCGCTGTCATTCGTTGGTGCGTAGCATTGTATTATTGGTGAATCTACCTCTCAATCTTAATCTTATCAGTCTGTTGTTGATGGGTTTCCATTCCAGTAATGTCCTTTCTATTCCTTTCTGTAGAATAATGGCTACACCTTCATTGTGCTGTCCATCCTCTCTTCCAGAGTAAAGTACTGTTTCTCCTGTTGCTGTTTTAACTTTTCCTGCCCCTGTCCATCTGCTCTCGCTTATCCCTAGAATGTGTAACCTATAGTTTCTCATTTCTGCCGTGACCTGTTTTAGTTTACCTGTCTCATTCATTGTCCTGACATTCCAAAATCCTATTCTTGTATCATGTTTTGCGGTCAGGACGTCCATTCTCATGTCAGTGGCTTCCTTTTGGCTTTCACCACTGACAGTCATACGAGCCTCAGACTCCGGATGTCCGTCCCGCAGCAAAGTTTGTTTATTCATTGTTGTTTCCGTAACTTCAATTTTTTTTACACAGACAGGGGTGTCAGCCCTATGCTAAAACCCCCAACCTGGAGGACCAGGGTGTCTGCTTTAGTCTGACCCCTGCCCGCGCAAACCTGTCCAGCTTGGTAGAACCTTCCAGGAGTAAAACTCCCGCTGGCACACAGTTTTAGGCAGGGGGAGCTGAGAAGTGGCCCTGTGCAGGACATGACAATTCCTTGGGAGAGCCCAGAACCACAGTATTTTAGCTCTGAATAGTTGGAGAGCCCCCTTGGATAGCAGGGAATGCACAGTATGCCATGCGATTCTTACTCCTAGCTTGGGACCAGATGTGACGATCCTTTAAATGCAAGCCAAGCTAGAGAAATTGGAGCTCATGACTTCAACTCAGCATGTTTCGAAATGGCAGAAAAGTCACAGGAAAAGCCTAGATCTGCAGTGTAGATAATACCAAGGAGTCTTTAATTTGGTATTGGCTGCAAAAGAGCTAGAAGCTCAGCAGCCCTAGTTAAACAACAACAACATATAACAACTGCTTTGACTATAGTGTCCATCTTCAAGGAAAAAAGAGTGAAAACTCGTAACCTAGGGGATCGGAACAGTCAGTGTCCACCTTTTTTTTAAGCAAACTAAAACTGAAAAACTAAATAAAATATTTAAAAACTGGTATAACATGATCATCAACGTAGGCACAATGGAAACAGCCAGGCAAACACTAGTGGAACAAGAAGTGAGGAAAAGACACTAGCACTGGATAAGACATACATTAAGGAAACTAGATGATAGCCTTACAAGGCTGTTCTTATTTTGAGATCCCCAGGATAAAAGAAATAGAGGAACATCAGAGAACACACTTAGAAGACAATTGGTCTGAGACTGAAAACGGATAATAAAGCCATGGAAAGATTTTGAACAGATGGCACTGGAGAGGAAGGCTTGGCATGAACTTGCTAAGGGCCTATGCTCCATAGAGAGTTGAAGGATAACGAATGAATGAAGAGACCAACAAGGATGGACAGGAATGGAAACAGACTGTTTGCTTCAGAACACCTTTCCACTCTACAGAAGTGGGGTTATTACAGGGAACTATATCAAAGACCCACACCGGCGATGTGTGATTATTGGCCGGTCTTTACAAGAAGCAAGGATCAGGTAAATGGTAAACTCAGGCAGTCAGGATTCAAAGGGGTTCAGCAAGCTGATCATAACACAGTTATGAATATATCATCTTAGGTATATTCAGGAAGTCAGGGTTCACAAGGGTTCAGAAAGCTTAAGGTTTGGACTATATCATCTTAAGTATACCCACAAAGTCAGGGTTCACAAGGGTTCAGAAAGCTGATGATGATGATACAATTATAACCATACCATTAAGTGAAGAAATACAGAACAGTGTCTACCTTGCATTAAGTTCATGATCCAGCTCATTAAAGTGCCTAAGATAAAGACGTCCATAGTTTGCCCTATCAAGAGATAATCAAGTTTACCATACATTATTTGTCATATATATTATCATGCAACATAAACACATAAATCCTTAAATCCAAGTGATAAAAAAAAAAAAAAAAACCAAAACAATTCACCAACTTCATCATCATCATTTCTTTCCTTTGTGATCCCTATGGAGCGGGGAGCTGCCACTGTAGATGCTCTCCTTCCAGGAAGCCTGCACCAACTATTCCCTTACTCTTGCAGCACTAGATTCTGTAGCAATATGTTTTTACATGATGAGGTTGCCAGCCTCATGTACAACCTCGTATTAGTTACCTTGTACGGCAAAGCCTGAGGGAGAAATAGTTATATTCTTTCTTTGTCTCACCAGAGAGCACCGAGAACTACCAAATTAGTCATATGCTAATAATTTGAGGTCATGTGACATGTAAATCAAGGGAAAGATAATTAACTAATCACATTCTGCTCCGTGTAGTTCCCAGAGTTCTCTTACAAAGCAAAGAATGGAATAGCACTACTGTTCCCTCAGACATGTAGTGCAAAGTGATTAACATGGTTTTTTTTTTAAAAATGTGTCTCCCTATGCATCACCAGTGGCTTCTTTTCATAAGAAAATGACAGACAACAAACAAACAAATGAAGATCCTTGGAGGTCACAGCTGTAGTTTTTAAACAAATAATTTAGGAATACCATGAACAGCTAAGCAGAATAATGAGGACATCCAAAAACAGATTAGTGTGAAAAGGGAGCTTATCACAAACATCAGACGGAAGCAGTCTAAATTTATTGGACTTGTTAAGAGGGGAGGTAAGCTGGGATATATTCAGGCAACAGACAATACTGACGGAAAAAAATGTAGAGGATGACAAAATGAAAGAAATATAATGGAAAATTTGTATATCACAGCATGGGACACACGAAACCAAGAAAACTGATCAAATAAAAAATGTAAACGAAAACAATGAAGAAATAACTAGGTCGTAGCAAAAAATACTGCCGAGTTGGAGACCTCGTTTTACATACCACTGTCTTGTGCCAAGAAAGCTCGGTGAACGCTTAACAATCTAAAGACAAGAAAAATAAATAGACCAGCTGATAAAATTATCCATTAATTTTGGCACAATGAGCACAATTTCTCTAAATCATGACAATTATAAATCATTATCACGCAAAATATTTTTATCAATTATCAAAATGACACAATGGTTATCACAGGTTTTCCAGTCTGGGTCTTTGCTCCACTTGAGTCAAGGATACAGGACAACCATCTTTATAAATTCTGCAACCCATTTACTAATGGCAATAAAAGCACGTTTTTGTTACAAATATTACATTTTCTTTCGTACAAAACAGCGGGGTATGCAACCAATTTTATGATTAATTACTTGATAATGTGAAGAAAGAAACTCAAAACTATTCTTTCTAATGGTATCACTTCTGTTGATGGACTTTTTATAATGATGACATGTCACATGGCAAAAAGATAACATGTCACATGGCAAAAAACTGTCTTGCTCATACTTGCAGACCATGAGTAGCCTACAAAGAATACTTTGAAAACCACTGCTAAACACATACAATTTTCCTTAACAGCTGTAACACATACAATTTTCCTTAACAGTTGTAACACATACAATTTTCCTTAACAACTGAAACACATACAATTTTCCTTAAAATTTGTAACACATACAATTTTCCTTAACAGCTGTAACATAACATTTTTCTTAACAGTTGTTGTTCTTCTTCTTCTTTGATCCATAACCGCCAACCGTCAAAGCAGTCAGCGGCCATCACGCCTGGTGGCGTCTTGTAGGGCAGCAACAAATTGATTCCACTTTGCTCGGTCGGCGGCCATCCTTCGTACAGTGCCCCAACTGTGGTTCATTCTTTGCATCTCAGCTTCCACAGTTCTCCGCCAAGTTGTTTTTGGTCAGCCTCTCTTTCGCTTTCCCTCGGGGGTCCATAGCATAGCTGTTCTTGTGATGGTATCAGGGTCCCTTCTGAGGACATGGCCAACCCAACTCCAGCGTCTGCCAGCTATGATGGTGTGCATGTCCTCCTGGTTACTCCGAATAAGTAGTTCTTGGTTGCTGATGGTGTTTGGCCAAAAGATTAGGAGAATTTTCCTTAGGCAGATTGTGTGGAAGGAGGACAGTTTCGACATTTCCTTCTCTCTTACTCTCCAACATTCCGCACCATAGAGAAGCACAGAAAGTACACAGCTCTCATACAGTCTTAATTTGGTGTTTGTGCTGTACTGGGAAGACTTCCAAATGTTGTTGAGAACAGCAAAGGCTGTTCTCACTTTATTCATTCTGTTGTTAATGTCCTTGCTTGTTCCGCCGTCAGGTGTTACTATGCTTCCTAGGTAAGTAAATGTGTCTGTCTGTTCTAACTTTGGTTCCTTACTGTTATTGGCTCAGGACTGCCCACATTTAGTGTCATGACCTCTGTCTTCTTCAAATTGATGTTCAGGCCAACCTGCTGGCCATACTTATTCAGTCTATCGGTTTTGTCTTGAATGTGTTGGTGTGAATGCGCGAGTAGTGCAATGTCATCTGCATATTCCAAATCTTCCAGTGTAGAAAACATGTGTTTCGTTAACAGTTGTAACACATACAATTTTCCTTAATAGTTGTAACACATACAATTTCTCTCTACTGGTCACCAGTATATTACTGAGGCACAAATCTACAGGTAATGGTAAAGTAGTCGCTATTCACAGAATTTCATAGGGGAGTGAAGTGTTCTAGACTTTACTACACTAGGTCCAACTTTATGAGGTGGGGTGACCAGTTCCAGTCCTCATCACCTTTGCCTTCTCTAACTCAAGAGCAGAGTCACATACCCATTTACAGCTGGGTAGTGGGTAGACTGGAGTGTGACACTACCAGGTACTGAACCCACATCCTAGAAACTTTACCATGAGAGGCAAGCACTCTAACTACTCTGATGCTCACAAAGATCAAAGAGCCATAGTAAATAACACGTATATTCATATTATATGTAAAAACTGCAGTAAAATGACAAATACATCTCAGCATCAGTGACTGTAAGCAGAATGAATTATTTTCATGCAGCTGTTTTTACTGATGTTATGTACTTCAGGGAACACTACTTACGTCTGCATAGCGGAAGAAGAAGTAGAGCAACTGGTACAGGAATATAAAAGGGGACAACAGCAGGTTCAGAAGTGCCAGGATGGTGATATGGGTAGACATTCTGAAAAAAAAAAAATACGTGAAAGTTTGTGAAATATCTTTTTTCTTTATTCAATGCTAACTAATGAAAAAGGCATGCTCTAACAGGCAACTAACCTGAGATTGTGCATCTGGCCAGCCACCTCATGATGTAAAACTAATTGCTACAGATATCATCACTACAAGAGTACATGCAATGCTCTGGTGCAGGTTTCCTGCGAAGAAACCCAGCTAAATGGTGGCTCTATTCTCCACAGAAGTTACTTACTGAGGCGTTCTTCTTTTATCGTGAGGTGTAGAGGTCTCTATAGAAGTTACAAGGAAAATGATGATGACAATGATGATGAACTAATGAAATTTAGCCAGATCAAATATAAATAATCAAGTATTGTAAACCATCAACTTTGAACTAAATCATAGGCATTATTGTTAAAACTCAACTGCTCTCCCAATATGTCTCCCATAACCCCAAGAGTAATGCTGGCAGTAGCCTAGCTACCAGCAGGGTCTCTCAGGCCGAATGAGTCAAAGGCTTGAGTACTAAGTCAGGCACAACCTGCTGCCCTGCTGGGGACAGACATGGCTAATGAAGGCTAACCTGATAAAAATGCCTGTTGCAATAGGATACACTGGGCCACAGAACTAATAAAACAGTACAATACACTATGCCTTATGAAATGTCATTTGAAAGCATCGTTGAGCAGCTTCAAAATTGATGTTTCCTCCTGGGAGACTATTGCACATGATCGCTCTGCCTGGCAGACAAACATTACTCAAGGCACTCGCATTGCAGAACAGAATTTAGCTGATAAGGCAGAAGGCAAACGTGCTGCAAGAAAAGTCAGAATGCGCAGCAACACTACTATCGACTCTAACCATGTGTGCCCCGCATGTGGCATGGCCTGTAGGGCCAAAATAGGACTAATTAGCCACATGAGATCATGGCACTGATGTCTCACAATTAAAGTCTGAAGCTGTCGCCATCTTCGCTTGCGATGGGCAACTATTATTATTATTATTATTATGAAATGTCAGGAATGAGAAGAAAACAATGGGTTCATCCCATGAATCCTGACAGTGATAGTGCTGGACACCTTGTCTAAAAAGGGTCCACCTAATGCTGCTGATGGTCACCCCACTCAGTTCTGTGGAAGTCTAGGCACAGAAGGAAAGGGCAAATATGACTGACGAAACAAAAGCTTTGACATCCAATTGTTCTGCACTCAAATGCAGAAAGAATCCTCAACAAAATTGTTCTCCTCACAGTATCATTTGCATGAAGAACAGATTGATATAGTGAACATACAACATTAACAACAACCATAAATTCTCAGTCAGAGACTATCAGACCTTCTAATTTGACACAGAAGGTCACAAATGGGATGTGCTGATACTAACAAGCAACTCAATCCCAGGCAGTGATGTACCTGTACGCACAAACAATCAAGCAGAAATAACAGGGACTGCCAGAACAGTTACAGAAACAAGCCCTCACATGATCCTCCATACAAACACCTTTCACTTGCCAGTAAGGAAATAAAGTGCTTCCATTGCACAGTCACTATTTCAACAGTCACTTTGAAAGATTGCATATACTCAGAAAATTATACTATGAGAAACGAAGTGGAAGACTGGAAAATAGCACAAATCTTCACCTGCTTAACAGATCTGATAACAAACCCAGTTTCTACCTCAGAAGATAGCAGACCACTTCTATTCAAGACCTAGCCCTTTTCTACACTAAACTGATCAGTAGGTGTTGGATCAACCAGCAGGAAGTGATCATAGACCATGTTATTAAACTAGGAATATAGTCCTAAGAAACAAAAACTATTGCTCTGATGGAACTATAAGAGAGCAGACTGTGACAGATATGCAGTGCAAAGGAAAGACAACGAGGTATAACAAAAAACAACTCAAAAAGAACAAATACTAATACAAATTAAAACCAAGTGTAAAGGACAATAGTTATCTATAAACAATACAAAAGAGAAAATAAAATGACAAATACTAATATAAATTAAAACCAGCAACAGCAAAAGACAATAGTTATTTAAATTTAATGCAAAATTAGTAAATAAAATGACACTAAATACCCCAATTATAATCAATTTTCAGGTTGAACAGGGTAGACTGAGATGGAACGAGAAGAGGCAATAACGGGCAGCTGTAAAGTACCCACTCTCCACCCATCACCTCTTCAAAACAACAACAACAGATATGCAGTGCTGATAAATATATATATTGTGAGGCCATTAACATGTGACACAGCAAGATGAAAACAATGGTTGAAAGCTGTAACAAGTCACTACTGTAAGCAGCTGCTGAGTCTATTCCTCAAGAGAAAAGGAGTGATTATAAAGTATACTGAACTGAAGACCAGCTACAGCTTGAGGATGAAGTAACAAAAACCAAAAACAGCACAGAGAACACAAGTAACCATACCTGTCAACCTCCTGAGACAAAAACCTGTACGCCGGACCCAAAAAATCCTTACAAACACCCAAAAATCCTTACGCAAAAAATATATTAATAAATTATACACAATACAGTTTTAAAACGAGAAATAACATATACAAATCTATTAGCATTTGAATTAGAGTGATATAAAACATGCTAATAGTCTCATGCTGTTCTTTACATATAAAAAAACTTAGTGATCGTGAGGTAATATCCTTTCGATGCACAGTGTTTTGTATTATAATCAACACATGCACTTTTAGCACTTTGCAGAACTGCATTTGTGGGCTTAAAGTCTGCACAGCATGTATCAATGTTAATCTTACACTGTTAAAAAAAAAAGAAGTGAGTGTGTTCGCATTCATGGACCTCATGCAGTCTGTGTGGATTTTTTTATTGAAAAATAAAGCACGGAAATTTACACAAACAAACTTTTTTTCTAGTTATGTAGGGCCGACACAGAATATTATGACATTAATTTATTGGAAATATTTAAATGATCAAAATATAACTAGAAAGATTAAGGGAACAACAAACGAAAAAAAAAAAATACAACGAAGCAAAGCAAACGGCTAATAGCAACAACAAAAAAATTTCCAAATTATGAACAGAATATCAAATCTAGGAAGAAAAAACGTACTACCAAAAATTTACTACAAAATTATTATTTAAGAGTTGGTAGCCTAGACCAGTGATAATAGATTGCCACTTTATTAAAAAATAAAGCAGCGAATCTCAACCGCTGGCATAAAGTAGGTAGGCCTACTCAACGCAAATAAACTGTTTTTTTTCTACTTTTGTAGGGCCTACACAGAATTGTATGATATTGATTTATTGGAAATATTTAAATGGTCAAAATATAACTGGAAAGATTAAGAGAACGACAAAAATAAAATACAACGAAGCAAAGCAAACAGTTAACAGCAAAAACAAAAAATATAACCAAATTATGAACAGAATATCAAATCTAGGAAGAAAATACGTACCACCAAAAATTTACAAAATTATTATTTAACAGTTGGTAGCCTAGACCAGTGATAATAGATTGCCACTTTATTAAAAAATAAAGCAGCGAATCTCGACCGCTGGAATAAAGTAGGCCTACTCAACGCAAACAAACTTTTTTTTTTCTACTATTGTAGAACTACACAAAATTTTATGATGTTAATTTATTGGAAATATTTAAATGGTCAAAATATAACTTGAAAGATTAAGAGAATGACAAAAATAAAATACAACGAAACAAAGCAAACAGCTAACAGCAAATAATAAAAAATTAACCAAATTATGAACAGAATATCAAATCTTGGAAGAAAAAACGTACTACCAAAAATTTACTAAACTATTATTTAAAAGTTGGTAGCCTAGACCAGTGATAATAGATCGCCACTTTATTAAACAATAAAGCAGTGAATCTCGACCGCTGGAATAAAGTAGGCCTACTCAACGCAAACAAATTATATTTTCCTAGTTATGTAGGGCCTACACAGAATATTATGACATTAATTTATCGGAAATATATTGAAGGGCAAGATATAACTGGAAAGATTAACCAGCACGCTGCGGTCGACATAAGTCGACCGAGGGTAAGCACGCGTCGACCGCAGCGTGCTACGTTTTTTCACATTAGAATGTGTGTACACGTGATCTCACCCCCGGATGTTAAGTTTTAAACTTATCTGAGAGAGAGTTAGCTTCCGTTTCCGATCTTTTTAAGTAATGGGTGCATCCGCGTTTATTTTCTGTGAATTTTTTAATCGAAATGAATCGGCATCGAACACGCTGCCATTTTCGCTCTAATTTTATTGGATTCTGACGCCATGCAGTGGGGATGAGATTTTTGTCATTATAAGCGCTAATATCGGTTCTCAGAATATGGTTGATGACAGAGATCGAAACGAAAGTGGAATGTCATTGCTAGTATGTAAAAGTTTAGGGGTTAGGATTAGATTTATCGGAAAGATTTAGGGTTACGGCCGAATGTCACTGCTGACATGGGCGTTTGTTGCTTTGCTACTGATGATGGGTGTAACGAAAAGATCGTCATTTGATTTGTATTGGTCAAATGACTTTCCTTGAGATGCAAGAGATAATTTAGATGTGGACACTTCGTTTGTTGGTTATTTTATTTAATTTTTTTTTTAATTTTAAAATTTAAAAAAAGTTTTTTTTTATTTTTTACATTTTTTTATCGTTTTTTTCATCTTTCCTTTCCTCTCTTCCTATCACACCTAACATGTACACAAACAAATTGTATATCATCAGATTCACCATTCATTTATTTATATAAATTCCAAAAATTATAGCAATTGACCAAGAAACACAAAAACTATAGTCATTAAAAGTCACCCACTATAAAAACGGGGCATAGTGAAAAAGAATGCAGCTGCAGGGGAAGTTTTCTGGAAGAGAATGCCGCGTGCTAAAGGTTAAGACAGCAATTAAATTGCAACAAAGCAAAACAACAGCAATATTTAACCATGTTATAAGTACTTAGCTTTTTTTAAACAAAATGGCGTCGAAGTGTGATGGCAAGCGTGGCTGATAACAGGTAACATTAAAAATACGTCATGTCACGCTGAAAACCGAAAGTGTTTGAGGCCGAATTCAAAGTTTTTGCCGAATTGTTGGGTATAAAAGGATTTGAATGGTTGCTGGGCGAGACCTCAATTTAAAAACAGATGCCGAGATTCCCGGAATAAAAAAAATTGGTAAGAAAAAAAAACTGGGCTAGAAAATATTTTCTGATTTAAAATATAAAAAAACTTGGGTTGGAAAATAGTTTTAGAATTTTTTTTTTGGGTGGGGGGGGCGCCATACAACAAGTCTGTACGGCCATATACTGCTATAAGTATTAAAAAAAACATACATTGTACGAAAAATTCGTACAGGTTGACAGGTATGAGTAAACGTCTCACTTAAAACAATTTCTGCAAAATATACAAAAAAACATTAAATTAAATGATCAGAAACTGCTGGAAGGGAAAAAATTGTATATCTGAATCTAGACATAGCTGGGAACAAAATGTGGGAACTCGTAAAGACCTTAAACAATGAAGGAACTTACAACAAAATTGCAATCAAATAAAATGACAACATACTGTCAAAGGCAAAAAAAGCTGCAAATACACTAATGAGAAAGTCTGCAAGTGCAAGCCACGTGATTTTGCAAGAGACAAACAAACAAAAAGAAAAAAAAGAACCACGACTAATCTACGATAACACAAAGTAAACCCCAGAAATGTCCAAGATGGCAAATTAAAGTAATAGAAGAAATACTGAGATCACAGAAGAGAAAAATTACCAGGAAATGGAATAACAAATGAAATGCTAACAAATTTAAGTACAAAAGTGAAAAAGAAACTTCTGGCAATCATAAACTGCAGATGAAAAAAAAAAGAAATTTGTACTACAAACAAGCCGGGATGCCATACTGTAACCAATCTCCTTGAAGGAAAATGATCTGAGAGATCCATATGGCTACAGAGCTGGCAGTCTACTGGGCTGTGTAGGAAACTAATGGAACTAGCCACTATTTTCTTATGTCTGGCACTGATCTGTCTTCTGATGTCTGTCTGGCATTGATCTGTCTTCTGACATCTGTCTGGCATTGATCTGTCTTCTGACATCTGTCTGGCATTGATCTGTCTTCTGATGTCTGTCTGGCATTGATCTGTCTTCTGATGTCTGTCTGGCATTGATCTGTCTTCTGACATCTGTCTGGCATTGATCTGTCTTCTGACATCTGTCTGGTATTGATCTGTCTTCTGACGTCTGTCTGGCATTGATCTGTCTTCTGACATCTGTCTGGCATTGATCTGTCTTCTGACATCTGTCTGGCATTGATCTGTCTTCTGATGTCTGTCTGGCATTGATCTGTCTTCTGATGTCTGTCTGGCATTGATGTCTTCTGATGTCTGTCTGGCATTGATCTGTCTTCTGATGTCTGTCTGGCATTGATCTGTCTTCTGATGTCTGTCTGGCATTGATCTGTCTTCTGATGTCTGTCTGGCATTGATCTGTCTTCTGATGTCTGTCTGGCATTGATCTGTCTTCTGATGTCTGTCTGGCATTGATCTGTCTTCTGATGTCTGTCTGGCATTGATCTGTCTTCTGATGTCTGTCTGGCATTGATCTGTCTTCTGATGTCTGTCTGGCACTGATCTGTCTTCACCGTCTCATGGTTGTTTTTTTTAAATGTAAATAACAGGCCTGAAGGGGAAAAAACACTTAACGGAAACAAAACAAAACTGTGTGGTCTCATTCTTGACACTGTATACTTCTTTGTGATGAATTCTGAAAACAAAATATAATACACAAGAATCTTCACTGGAAAGCCAGCCAGGAGCAGTATAAAAATATCTTAGGGAATTTTACCACGGGCAAAGAAAAATGTATTTACATTCTTTTCTCCCAAAAGTATTATTTGCCTGTTACTGCACTAGTTAAAATCTCCCCTAAACTTTTGCTTAACTGAGTCCACTTACTGATCTGCCAGTTGTTTCCTTTTGTGCTGGTTCTTATACTCTTCTCTCATTGTGTAGCTATTGATGAATATTGACCACGGGCTCCCTAGAAAAAAGAACCAAGTTCAAGTAGATGGTATTTTAATGTTCATTCCTGAATGGCAGTTTAGTCTGTTCAGTACTGCATAATTTTTTTTTTTGTTCTGTTGATAAACTGAAACGCCAACACCTTCTTGTTTGAATTTCAGTATAGTGTTATCTGTGTTGCCTGGTAGCAGTCATGGCTAGGACAATAATCTTGAAATTGTGTAAATTCCTGAATGTGTTAACACCTTCAACCCAAATTACATCTATATAGCGGTATATCACATCACCATTTAGTGGTGTGTGGCTTCCCACTGAAACAGACATATATATATTAATGAGACACACATACACATATTTATTCATTTTCCTATGAATCCACGCTGGTCATTAATTTGTACATTTGATTGTTATGAAATTCATTGCATTCTGTGCAGGCAAGGGAGAAAACCAAAAATGCAACCAATAAAAAAATTCATTCACACTATCCTCAGTATCTGGTATGTCCACCGTGTGCTTGCAAACAAGCTTGGCAGCGGTTCCGCATGGAACGCACAAGTCTCTGAAGGAAATTCCGGGGAATCAAGTCCCATTCACGTGTAAGAGCAGCTTCGAGCTGTTGCAGATTAGATGGAGAACCTTGCCTGTAGACTCTGCATCCAAGCTCGTCCCACAGATGTTCTATAGGGGACATGTCTGGTGATAGGGCAGGCCAATCAATCGTCACAATGTTCTGCTGCTGTAGATATTGCTGCGTAATGCATGTGGTGTGCGCACGTGCGTTATCCTGCTGGAGAAGCTGCAAGTCTGGATAATTTGTGAACGCAGGAGCAACCAATGCATCCAGAACCTCATCTCGATATGTCACAGCATTAACATTTCCCCAGAAGACGTGAAGAGGCAAGCGATGGTTAAAACTGAATCCTCCCCAAATATGAATACTGCCACCTCCAAATCGGTTGTGCTGACGAACACAGCAATCTGCAAAGCGCTCTCCATACCGTCGCAAAATCCGCATACGTCCATCAGCAAAGGATATGTTGAATCTGCTCTCGTCTGTGAATAGGACAGCATTCCACTGCAGTCTAGTCCATCTGACATGTTGCTCTGCCCATTGCAGGCGCTGCTGACGATGTCTGTGAGTCACGTTTGGCCCAACATAAGGTCGTCTTGCAGTAAGGCCTGTATCTCTGAGTCGTCGTATGACTGTCATTCGAGAGACTTGCCCACGTCTACCCACTATTGCTCTTGCTGTTTGACTTGCCGGGAGAGAACGATTCCTTAGGTGACTCAGCACAATATGACGATCTTGCGCAGGGGTAGTAACTCGTGGTTGGCCACTCCGAAGTCTATCCCGGGCACTGCCAGTGGTTCAGTAACGTTCATTGAGACGCACAATAGTGCTGTGGTGGCAATTCATCCTTCTGGCAATGGCCCGTGAGCTCATTCCGGTCTCCAACATACCAATGGCTCATTGGCGGTCGTTTTCAGATAGTTGTGGAATTTCAAGCACATGTACTGGGTGTTTTGTCTCAACGGCCTTTTTATACCAAGTATACTGCCACAACGCGTACACATTTTCAGGGTCATAGCTGTTGGGAATTGTGTTGCACGTGTAACTTTCATTGTTTTCATGTAGTCTGTACACAAACCCGTGGGTTGAATCATGCACTTTCCATTCCAGCAGCCATTCGCTCTCTACCTCATGACGAACATGGGGAAAATCCATTTCCACACTTTTTTATTTCCAGCTTCTCAGCATCAGTATATATAATAGTGGTGCGTTTTTAATGTGCTTCAGTATATATATATATATATATATATATATATATATATATATATATATATATATATATATATATATATATATATATATATATATATATATATGACTGAGAGACATTCACACATTATATGACTGAGACAGTCATATATGCATATATATACATATACATTACATACAGGCCCGTAACCCAGAATCTGAATTTCCGAAAACCGAAACATTTTGAAAATCAAGTTTTTTTCCAGCCGACTTTTGAACTAGTTTTTTGGGTGACTTGGGCTACTTTTGGGTGACTTAGCTACTTTTAGGCGACCTGGGCTACTTTGGGCAATTTTTTCGGTGATTTTGTGCTACTTCGGCTGAAATCTGAAAAATACAATTTCCGAAACACAGCTGTCCCCGAGCATTCTAAATTCTGGGTTACCAACCTATATATATATATACTACTGAGACAGATAGACGCACATGATATGACTTAGACAGACATGATAGGACTGAGACCGATGCCCAAATCCTGATATGACTTAGACATTTAGTCAGATGTACATGATATGGCTGAGACAGACACAAATATGACATGACTGAGATAAAGAGACACATGTGCGTGACATGCCTGAGACAGGCACTCATGCACAGCATGACTGAGACACACATACACGATATCACTGAAACAGATACACATGCACGCATGATATGACTAAGACAAACAGACACAGAAACATAAAAAGACTGAGATAAACAGACATACAAACACCATAAAATCTTTAAAATTATAATTTCCCCCCAATGCTGCTCTATTTAACGCCAAAAATAATATGTAATTTGGTTAGAGACTAAGCTCGTCACATCACCACTTACATATTGAATTTCCCACAGTTTAACTTTCTGAGTTTGCTTGTTCATCTATTGAGTGAATATAACCACAATATACATCCCATATTCATGTTTACTTACAATATAATAAGACATCTAAGTTGAAGCGCATTCCATGAGTTAATACAGAGCTGAAATTTGAAAAAGAAAGAACTGTTTCCATAACAATAAAAAGAAAAGAAAACAAAGACAATGCTTAACAATGACTTTAAAATCTCCATCTGTCTTTCTTTCTTATGAATATCTATAGTTTATCTATTTTTGTTAAACGTTTGCTACTTTAAAATCTTGTACTTTATTTTTCCAAGAGATTTATAAGCCAGAAATGAAACAATTAAGAAAGAGTTTAAAGACACAAAGTGTGTTTCTTTTTAATGTTTACATTCCACTTTCAATATCAATGTGTTTTTCTTGTTTCCATTCTCAGAAAGTGAAAAAGTCCACCATTACTTTGCTACACTAGTCACACGTGCACAACAGAACTACCAGATAGTAAAATGTTGTGGACTATCTCAGGCTACAGTAATGTTCTCAGTAGATATATCCACACTGCACTCACTCTACAATGCCATTTCTTTACCAGATGAAATAAAGAATTTCGTTCTTTTGTTTATTCCCTGACTTAGCAACTCCTTTCTAAATTTTACAAGAACATGTTCATTGAATTAAAGATCTTCTTCTTCTTCGTACACTTTCACATGCCAACTTAAATAAGTTTTAACAAATGCTGTGGTCATTCTGAGGTTGTCGATGTCTCCATAGAGTTTGTCCAGGACAGCCACTACAAGTGATGGCAGTATGTGCTTTCTCTGTACTTTATATGTCGGGCACTTGTGCAGCAGATTAAAGATCTGGTTTTAAGGCAAGAGGAAGATCAAGAGACAGATGGATAGACAATCTTGCAGGAATCCCTTCATCAGCAAGGGCTCAACCAGTCAATGTGACACATTTGGCTCAACCAGTCAATGTGACACACTCGGCTCAACCAGTCAATGTGACACACTCGGCTCAACCAGTCAATGTGACACACTCGGCTCAACCAGTCAATGTGACACACTCGGCTCAACCAGTCAATGTGACACACTCGGCTCAACCAGTCAATGTGACACACTCGCTCAACCAGTCAATGTGACACACTCGGCTCAACCAGTCAATGTGACACACTCAGCTCAAGAAATGAAAAATTCGGCTCTCAACAAAGCCTCACAGCAAGAGTGGATCAAATAAGTAAAGTGAGTTAAGTTCACTGAAGATCAACTATTTCTATTTGGTCTTTGCAATACTTTTTCTGTCACCAATGATTGTATTCAAAAGCACACCCATATGTTTTGTTCTTAGCTATCCACAAGTTTTGTATTTAGCTATCCACAAGTTTTGTTCTTAGCTATCCACAAGTTTTGTTCTTAGCTATCCACAAGTTTTGTAATTATTCTGTTAAACCAAATCTGTAGGGCCCTCAGTGATATTTTGTTCCGTAACTATCCATATAGCTTGCTTCTTTATGATAGCATAAGCAGTATGCAACAATGAAGAGCCAATTCTCCATGTGTTCTTTGGTCTTCATCTACCTATCTTACCCTGAGGATTCCAAAACAAGGACTGCCATGTAATGCAAGTAGGTTTATTTTCTCTGAGGAATTACTATTTAGATTCAGCTGTGCACTTTGACCTTCACTGTCGCTGCAATCATTTCTGAAGTGCCTTGTCACTTTAGCCTATTAATATCGTTCCATCAGTATATCATATTCTTTTTGTCCCATTTTGATATTTCAGGGCTATTTCACTGCAGTGAGCTCCCCTTATAGGCAGCCTGTGACAAAGCACCTAATGAGTTCTTACAGTGGTACTTTCCGTAGCACGTCACACACAATGAGTTTGCAATCCCCATGCATAATCTTCCTTATTACATTTTTCAACATAATGGGCAAGTTGAAATGGTCATATTCTTTGTTCACCAATATCAGACTCTGCGACTGACAAGGACAATCAATATATCATACGTTGTTAATACTGTAAATCTCTAATAATACTCCTAGTGCACTTTCAATGGATAAGACACATGGTCAGGAAACAAATGATCAACATAACCTAGGGCCCAACAAATGTTCAGCAATGTCAGACTCTGCGATTCACAGGGGTCAGTCAATATAACATAAGTTGTTAATCTCAAATAATACTCCTGGTACACTTTCAATGGATAAGACACATGGTCAGGAAACAAATGATCAACATAACCTAGGGCCCAACAAATGTTCGGCAATGTCAGACTCTGCGATTCACAGGGGTCAGTCAATATAACATAAGTTGTTAATCTCAAATAATACTCCGGGTACACGTTCAATGGATGAGACACACCCTGAGGAAGTGAATGACCAGGCCCCACATAGTTCCCTGGGGGTCTAAGAGGAAACAAAGAATGGATAGCATTACCGCTCTGTCAGCCATTTTGTATGAGATGCCTAATTCAAGGTTGTGCATGAGGCTAGCAACCTCATTATGTTAAACAAACAGCTACAGAAACCACAATTGTAAGAGCATATGAATGCTGTGGTGCAGCACTGCAAAGTGACCAGCTGCAGCGGTGAGCCACCACTTGCTCATAATGAGGAAATGATGATGATGAATATAACCAATAATGCCCCTGCCTAGAGTCAACAGGAGAAGAAGAATAGAAAGGCCAAAGAAAACCTGCAATAGATGAAAAAGAAGGCAGCCAAAGCTCACGAGTACATCAGAAGAACAATTACATGCCTATGTTCCATAAGGGACAAAAACAATGGATGACAATGCAGCTAGTTTAATAATAGCTCAATACACCTAACGAATTACTTCAAACTTACTGATGTCCTATACATGGCAATCGAAACTTTAGTGGCAGCAAGTCTTTATTCACCATGGCAACTAGATAATTCTTGAATCTTAAAATTCTGTGGTATATATCTGCAGTAACAAAAAATTACAAATATATTTAGAAGCACAGATAAGATACATCATATCAGACCTATTCTCCTTGAATCTACGATCAGATCAGATCATATCACGGGTCATACTGGTATCGAAGGTTTGATGTAAGGCCGTAAGGAGGCAGCCCCTCCACCAAGCAAAGGCACAACAGGCCAATCACCTGTTTGCTTAAAACTTTTGATTATGAGAACTACAAGAGAGAAAACCGGACTGATTCTAAAGGCGACGAACTGGAACGGACTACGACTTATGGAACTTGGAACACAAGAAGTATAAATGGGAAAGAAGAGGAGCTGGCGGAAGAGATGAGGAAAGCAAAACTAGAAATCCTGGCTATAACGGAAACAAAGAAAAAAGGACAAGGAGTCATGGATCTTGATGGCAACACGCTGTTCTACAGTGGTGTACCCACATCTGAAAGAGCTAAAGGGGGCGTGGGTTGCATTGTGGCCAAAAACCAAAAAGATAGTATTAAGGGATGAAACTTTGTCTCGGAGCGCATTATGGTTGTAAAACTAACAGAAGGAGAAACCATGGTCAACCTGGTCATAGTGTATGAGCCAAATGAAGATGAGAGAGCAGAGGTCAAGGAGGAATTCTTCGAGCTGCTTCAAAGGACAGTGGATGACTGCCTAGGTGAAATTATCATGCTCAGAGATTTCAATGCCAGAGTTGGAAATGACCATGCTAGATGGGGTGGAGTTATCGGAAGATATGGAGAAGATACTCTCAATGACAATGGAAAGCGACTCCTTAGATTCTGCAGTGAGCAGAATCTGATCATTACAAACACAAAGTTCCCCCATAAGCGCATACATGCATACACTAGATGTGAACCAACAAAGAATGAAAAGTCAGTGATTGACTATTGTTATGTGTAAAATCATAACAGGTTTTATCGCACTCGACATGGTTTGTATACATACTTCCTTGTTGATATGCCTTGCCCGGAACTACGTCACATAGTCTGCTAATATTTGGCAGACGATTCTGTGCCGGCCTTGCGTGGCAGATTTGAGCTAGTATTCAACCTCTTTTCGCTGTGTATTACTGTGTGTGAGAAGACGTGTTTTTGACGAGCTCCAGAAAGTGTACTCTTGTGATAGTCTTTGTGAATTTATATCAGCTAGGTCGTCCTACAGTATGGAGTCTATGCTTGATTATAATTAAATGGACAAGCAAATGCTGAATAGAAAGAAGTGAGTGTGGAACTATTTCATTAAAGATTTCAGCAGTATGCATAAGACATCTTGTCCTTAGTCTACGTGACGATAGACTGGTTTCATGGACTGGCTAGTGAATGCCATTGATTAATATATATATTGAATGCAAATATATAAGGAGCTTCGTCCTATATTAAAAGTGAATATGTGGTCTTCAACATCAAACTGGCCTTATCAAGTTTCTGACTGTTGAAGACTGATTACACGTTCTAAGGCTGTTTAAAAAGTTGGACTTAGAGGCCTGTTACAATATATACCCTAGACAAGCTGGAAGCCAAGAACCGGCTACTTGATGATTAAAGAAGAACTCGGCGGGGAGAAGATATACTACTAATTCTACCCTAACAACTATGCCATTGTTAGGAGCAGCTCATTCAAATATGTCCGGGATACTAGAATCTGGAGGGGGCCAGAGATTGTAAGTGATCACTACCTGCTTATAATCAAAAGAACAACTGAAAGAGTTGCTCAGCCTAGGAACTGCCCAACATCATGCAAGAAACTAAGTAAACGAATGGGAGAAATGAACATTAAGACCTACAAGCTGAGAGAGCCAGAAATTAAGACCAGATATCAGGGGCTTATTGCTGCACCAGTGAGCAACACAAAAGAACAACCTGATGACTTGGAAACCCTCTGGCTTAAATTCAAGGACATCATAAAGACAGCTGCTGCAGAAGCATGTGGTGAAGTCCGACTTGGGAACAAAGAGAAAGAGGACACCTTGGTGGACAGAGGAAGTCAAAGAGAAAATAAGAGAGAAGAAAATGGCATGGAAACAATACTTAGGAGCTAAAAACACAACAGGACAAATGGAGAAATACAGAGAATATGTGACACTCAGAACAGAAGCAACGAACAAGGTGCTAGGAGCAAAACAGAAGTCCTGGGAAGAATTTGGAGAAAAGCTAGAAAAAAATGCGCAAGAAAACCAGAAATTGTTCTATAAGACCCTAAAGAACATGAGGAAGGAAAAACAATGCCCTCTCAAATTTATAAAGGACAAGCAAGGCAAATTGCTTACTGCCCCGAAGGAAGCAATGGAAAGATGGAAAGAATATTTCTCAGATCTCCTGGATGGTGAGCATGGTGAAGCATCAGAAATGATAACCACTAGCACAGAAGAGAAAAACAATGATGGTGAAGATGACATAAAGATGGAAGAACTGAAGGCAGCACTGGAGAAAATCAAGATGGGCAAAGCAGCAGGGCATGACGGTATAACACCAGAAATGGTTAAGTATATGGGAGCATCAGGTGACCTATTACTCTTAAGGGTCCTACAGGCAGCGTGGTGTAACAAGACCATACCAAAGGATTGGGAGATTGCCATCATAACACCAATTTTCAAAAAAGGTGACAATCGACAATGTGGAAACCATAGAGGCATATCCCTTCTCAGTGTCCCTGGTAAAATCTACTCTAGAATCCTAGAGCAGAGACTCCCGATGCCTAGCTGAGCCACAATTGGATGAGGTCCAGTGTGGATTCCGAGCAAACCGAAGTACGCAAGACCTAATCTTCACACGCAGACAGCTGAGTGAAAAGGCCCTTGAGTATATGGGTGAGATCCATCTTTGTTTCATAGATCTGGAAAAGGCGTTTGACAGGGTCCCCTGGAGCAAACTTTGGGACTGTTTGGCAAGGAAGAACATTCCAGCACCTCTGATTCATGCTATACAGAGCTTCTACAAATCTTGCAGAAATTATGTGAGGACAGCAAACCATAAGTCAGAAGAGTTCAGGACCACCACTGGTGTAAGACAAGGTGATATCCTGTCACCTTATCTTTTCATACTCCTCATGGACGATGTCATCAAGGCATGTTAGTCGAGAACAAGAAAGTATTCAGTGGGGTACTGGAAGATGAGATAGGTCTGTATTTCAGAGCTGGCATTTGCTGATGATGTTGCCCTGATTGATAAACCAGAGGCACATCTCCAATCCAACCTGCAAATCTGGAAGGAAGAGCTGGAGAAGAGAGGGATGGTCATAAGCAGCTCTAAAACAAAATCCATGGTGATATCACGAGAAGAAAGAAGACATCAGATTAAGCTGGGAGAACAGGTCCTGGAGCAGGTCGACCACTTTAAATACCTCGGATCTATTATTTACCGAAAGGGAGGCATCAAAGAAAAATTGGCCACTCGAAAAGCAGCAGCTGGGAGACTTTTTCAGGCCATAAATCGAGGATTCCTCAGCAAGAGAGAGGTTGGTAAGAAAACGAAGATGGCTGTATACCGCTCCACCTATGTCCCAGTCTTGACATATGGATGCAAGTCATGGGCAATGACTACAACCCACAAAAGCCAGATCCAAACCTCAGAAATGAGGTATCTGAGGAAGGTGGTTTGGCTATGTCTGCAGAGTGGGAGAAGATCAGCTACCACGACAAGCATGGGAAACAAAGAGCCAGGGATCCAGACCCCCAGGATGACCCAGAGTCCGCTGGGAGGACAACATTAGACAATCTTTGAAGGACCGAGGACTAGAATGGAACCAGGCCAGGAGGAAGACAGCTGATAGGATAGTCTGGCGCTCTCTCTTCCAAACCTCTACACCTCACAGTAGAAGAGGAACGACTAAGTAAGTAAGGTTTGATGTAACGGATACTCAATATTTTTTGCTTCTACCATCATTAGTGCAAACTGAATCAGCAATATTATCAGAACATGACAAACACTCCAAGAACTGACTGAATGGACCTAAACTTCATCAATGAAACATTTTCTAATGCACTAACTCTCAAACTGGAAATGAAAATTGTGCTGCGATTCTAGTCTTAACACACTTTTGTCTTAGCATTCATAATTTCAAAATATGCTGTTTATATCTATGCATGTTGAAAAGTAAACATTCAAAAGATTTGTAATGTCTAGATTAGCAGCAGTCAACCCAAAAGCTATGGGGATCTAGCTTAGAACACTCAGCTCTCTAAAGATCCAACTTGATAAAATCATTTCTCTCTTCAGATATTTGGAATTTGAAACTAAGAGCAGACTATTCGTAACTTTATGTCTGCTGGATGATCTCTTTTCTGCAATTCCATCAATAAAGTAGCAGAAAATTCAAACCAAATGATATTTTGTTTTTGCTGATCAGAATCGACATCATTGCACTCTGGGCAAACCCATAGGTGCTCAGTCTCTCTCAGCAAATGTCAAAGAATATGAATAAAAATGATATTTCACTGAAGGCTAACTTCACTTCAAAGAAAAGATCACATCCTATCTCATGCAGTTCACGATTAAAGAGAATGTTTCTAAGCTAGCTCATGAGTTTTCACAGGGAACATAGAAAAACGATCTTTAATCCTGGGGATATTACACTCTTAAATGTCAGTGGGACAGGCTAGTCCCAAATTTATCTAGCTTTAAAAATCTCACGCTTCCCAACCTCACCTTCCATCACCTAGGGATCTATCAAATCATCCCTTGCGAACTATTGGTAGATTGAGATCTATATTATGCTGATACCTGACCTAGATAATGACATAAAATGAAAGAAAAAGACTAACTTACATCAAGCTGCCTTACCTAGCTGTGTCAGTTCCTGCTTGTGGATACATATCTGCTGCTCTTTCTGGACCTCCAGCAGACGCAGCTGAACTTCATGCCAGGTCATATTGCTGAGGTCTCTCTGTATCAGCAATTACAAAATAAAAAAAGCATACAACTGTCTAAATTTCTGAGCACTCTATCAAACATAGACATAACTTTCATTTGTTTAAAAAAAAAGACGTTACACGGTGGAGGGGGGAAAGAGGTGTGTGTGCGCGCGCACATACAATAAAGAAATGACAATAAATAGCTAGCAAGAAAAATTTAACTCAGAACCCCAGAAGCTTTCAATTTTTTTTATTTTAAAAATAAAATTTTGCCTCGTTTTGGAGAAGTGCGTCCCATTCAACCTAGTCGGTTATATCAGGGCACATGTTCAAACACAAAAGACCTTTAGGTCTGGTAGTATCTTTCAAATCTGTTAAGTTCCCTATGACATGTTAAGTTCCCTATGACATGTTAAGTTCCCTATGACATGTTAGGCCTGCCAGATCTAAAGCAGTTTGCTACCAGCTATTACAACAGACTGAAAACAAAATTAATGTCCAACAATATTGTAAAATCATTACTTGGTACATGCTGCCAAATAATGTAAACTGTGATAATTTATAAAAATAAAATCTCCCTTTTACCCCACTCTGGGTTATCAACATGTATAATTATATAATTACCAAGTTTGTGAACTCTAAAAATATTCTGATTAAAATAGATAAAGATAAAAATCTCTGCACTTGCATAAAGATTATAACTGGCAACAAGGCGTTTAACTCTCAAACTTAAGAAATGTGCACAACCTACAGAGATATACACATTCCCTTAAACACATAACACTGGTCACTTTAGCTGAATGTTCCACAATAATTTCTTTGCACGGCAACAATTAGACTCTGGCCATGCTTGAAAATTTCATTTTTGGAGTAAAATATATGTACCTTATTTCCTGCCATATACTATGTACTGGGGTATAAGACACAACCATAATTTAATGAGATTTTTTGGGAAAAAATAACATGTTAGACGAACTTATTTATCATACTGCTTTGGTCCTTTTCAAACCAAAGTATTTTACTGCACATATCACTCTGAATTCTTTTTAAATAAAAACATGTTGTTACACATATGATTGGTTTATGATACCTTAGCATTTGCTCCCCAAAATCTTTTAATCATCCATAAGTTTAAATACAAATGATAACAATATGATTATTTATGATAGCCATGATCATAACTTTATATGGCACAGGATGATTTTTATTAGATGCATTATTACAGCATTATTAGATGCATAATCCAGAATGAAACACTCAAAAACAAAATATTCTGAAAATCGAAATTTTTTGGGGCCGACTTTTGGGTGATTTCTGGGCGACTTGGGCTACTTTTTTGGTGTCTTGGGTTACTTCGGGCAAAATCCGATTTCAGAAACATGGCTGTCCTCGAGCATTTTGGATTCTGGGTTATGCACCTCTGCTTGTCTGGGTTTTGTCATTAGCTCCACATTAGCAATCTTGTTACACCAATTCAATAATTCTATCCTACGCAAGCACCTATTTATGAAAGTCTGTAGCCTATTGGTTGTTGCTTTTGTTGTTCTCCAAGTTTCAGAAGCATACAATACAATTGACTTGACTTTTGAATTAAAGACTGGCAGAAAATATAGTGAATACAAAAAAATATCAAAACCAGGGGAAAAAAAAACCGGACTCACAGTATCAATGTTGAGAGCACTGATGAAGAAGTTGCGTGTGCGTAGGTAGTTGCTGAAGTTGATAACCATCTTGATGCTCTTACCAATAAACACCAGCAAACACAGGAACAGAAGGAACCATGTCAGGAAGTTGAATCTGTGAAAATATATCTGCATCACTTCACACGTTTCAATACTGACTTCATCTTTTTGTCCTTTTATGTTTATATATTTAACACTCCATAGTACTTTATCATCATCACCCTTTAGTTCCCACAGGAGCTTAGGCCTTCAACTAACTTATGCCAAATCTTCATGTCCCATGTCATCAGCTCAAAGTCTTTCCATGTTTTCCTCATTTCTTTCATGTCTTTCACCAATTCTCTTCTCTATATGTTCTTTGATCTCACTCTACCTCTCTACCCTGGGGATTCTTCTTCTTCCTCGTTCATCCTGAAAAGGACGTTGGTTGCGTTGTGTCTGTTTACAGCGGAGCTGCGATATCTGCGCCTTTCAGCCAACACATCCGACTTCAGCACTGCATTTTTTGGGACCGGGTTTGCCTTCCCTCTTCGATCCCTACTCTCTCAGCCAGACTGCAGTGATGCAGCCTGTTTCCAGGACCACCACGTGGAGGTGGAGTAGGGTCTTGGTCAGCTCTGGTTCGCTGACCCTGACGCAAGCAGTAAAGCTATGGGTCGCTGACTGCATTCTCTATTGCTGCACCTTTGGGTCCCACCCTGGGGATTCCAGAACAAGTACACAGTATTTGGTGTTGTAAAAAAAAAAAATGCAACCCATAGATAATGTACATTATTGAAATCCATCGTTTTTCTTTTAGATTCAGGAACCCTTAAATCCAAAAAAATGGTGTTTACACTTAAAGAAAGAATAATCGATGCTAAAAGCTAACCAGGAATCAAAGTTATAAAACCTATAG
Source organism: Oreohelix idahoensis (assembly GCA_024509875.1). Lineage (NCBI taxonomy): Eukaryota > Metazoa > Mollusca > Gastropoda > Stylommatophora > Oreohelicidae > Oreohelix > Oreohelix idahoensis. Next base: position 152,160 of record JAMPIV010003713.1, read on the forward strand.
AGAAGAGTCTGAATTTGCTAACAAACATACATTCCCCATGCGGTATTCAAAAAGAAATGCAATGGGTTGCATTTTTTTAAAAACTCTGAACTAGAAAATAACAGCAAGCACAAATTTTTAACCGATCCAAACAAAAATAAATAAATAAAATAACCACAACATGAATGAATCAGCTGCTCACATCTGCAATTATTTAACACAATAATAGGGATCCCGTTACACGCCCATTGAGTCATATTGGGAATATGGTGTTAGGCTCATATTTTCTTGACCATCGGCACACTAGGGGTGATGTGGTCAGCAACACGCCTGCCGCCTTAACATTCCCAGAGTTGCTCCGGTACCTAATTTTTTAGGCTGGGTAGACCCCGGAGCCGTTTGGGGTCTAAAAAATCCCACCTCAACTGGGGATCGAACCATGGACCACCGAGCTAGGAAGCCAGTGCATTAACCATTGTGCTACCGCAGCTCCTTTCTTCTTTGATCTTTAGCCGCCGACCGTCAAAGCAGTCAGTGGCCATCACGCCTAGTGGCGTCTTGTAGGGCAACAACAAATTGATTCCACTTTGCTTGGTCGGTGGCCATCCTTCGCACAGTGCCCCAACTCTGGTTCATTCTTCTCAGCCTCCACAGTCCTCCGCCAGGTTGTTTTTGGTCGGCCTCTCTTTCATTTTCCTTCAGAGGTCCAAAGCATTGCTGTTCTTGTGATGGCATCGGGGTCTCTTCTGAGGACATGGCCAACCCAGCTCCAGCGTCTGCCAGCTATGATGGTGTGCATGTCCTCTTGCTTGCTCCGAGTAAGCAGATCTTGTTTGGTGATGGTATTCGGCCAAAAGATTCGGTGAATTTTTCTTAGGCATGTTGTGTGAAAAGAGGACAATTTCGACATTTCCTTCTCTGTAACTCTCCAGTATTCCGCACCACAGAGAAGCACAGAAAGCACACAGCTCTGATATAATCTTAATTTTGTGCTTGTGCTGTATTGAGAGGACTTCCAGATGTTGTTTAGACTAAAAAAGGCTGTTCTTGCCTTATTCATTCTGATGTTGATGTCTTTGCCTGCCCCGCCGTCTGGTGTTACTATGCATCCTAGGTATGTGAAGGTGTCTGTCTGTACCAGTTGCTGATTCCTTACTGATATGGGCTCAGGGTTGCTCACATTGAGCGTCATGACCTCTGACTTCTTTAAATTGATGTTCAAGCCCACCTGCTGGCTAAACTTATTAAGTCTATCCGTTTTTTCCTGGATGTGTTGATGTGAATGTGCTAGTAGTGCAATGTCATCTGCATATTCTAGATCTTCCAATGTAGAAAATGTAGTCCATCTTATTCCTCTTGGACTGCCCTCTGTTGTCTGGCGCATCACCCAGTCTATGACTGTTAAAAATAGAGTGGTTGATAAGGGGCATCCCTGTCGTACTCCTGTCTTCACCTCAAAGATTAGGTTGCTCTGCCCAACACTACACGTAAAGTTGGCATAGAGGCTTTTTATGATTGACACTATGCAGCTTGGAATTCCATAAGCCCTCAGTATTTTCCATAAACTGTCCCTATGTATGCTGTCAAAAGCCTTTTCAAAATCAACGAAATTAATGTACAGCTGTCTTTGCCATTCTGAGCACTGCTCTATAATGTTCCTGAGAGTGAATATATGATCTACACATCTTCTGTTCTTTCTAAATCCTGCTTGTTCTTTCCTCAGTTTGTGGTCTACTGCTTTTGAAATTCTCTGTATAATTATCCTGCCTAGTATTTTGCTGGGAACTGAGAGAAGAGTGATTCCTCTCCAATTATTGCAGTCTGCAAGATCTCCCTTCTTGGGCAATTTGACAATTATTCCTTTGTTCCACTCTGATGGTGTTGTCCCTGTTTTCCAGACTTGTGCAAATAGTGGTTCTAATAGTTCTGCTGCTAGCTCAGGGTCTGTCTTAAATAGCTCTGCATTTAAGTTATCATGGCCAGGAGATTTTCCGTTCTTTAACCCTTTGATTGCTGTGATGATTTCTTCTTTTCGTGGAATGTCTGTATTTACATCTAGATCGTTTTCAGCCTCAGGAACATTCAATTGTGTCTCTGGTGGTTCCTTGTTCAGAGTTTCTCTGAAGTGCTCTGCCCATCTTGTTTCCTGTCCCTCTGCTGTCATGATGAGATTTCCTTGCTTATCTCTTACTAATGTAATATTGTTTGCACCTCATTTTCTGCTGAAGAATTTAGTTATTTTGTATACTGTGCTTTGTTCATTTCTCAGTGCTGCCTCTTCTGCCTGTCTTGCAAGATCGTCTAGGAAATTCCTTTTGTTGGCTCGGGTTTGGCGTTTAACTTCCTTGTCCAGCTGACTGTACTGTTCACTATATAGTTGCTTTAACCTGGGGGACTTCGCTTCTGTTTTCTTTCTTTTCATTTCCTTTCTCAATGTTATGGTGTTTAATGTTTCTGGTGTTATCCAGTCTTGCTTCTTCCTTTCCTGGAATCCCAAGCATGATTTGCTGCTTTCCTTATATATTGTTGAAAGGGTGTTGAATTTCTGGTCTATATCATCAGTCAATGTCTTTTCCTGACTTTTGGCAAATTGATATCGTTTCTTTATGTCAGCCGCAAAAGCTTTTCTGGTAAGGGGGTCCTTCAATTTGCTGATGTCAAACTTTTTCTGTGTAGTTACAGTTGGTCCAGCCCTTCTTAGTTTCACTTTCAGTTTTGCTACTACTAAATGGTGATCACTTCCCGCATCTGCACCTCTTCTTACCTTCACATCTTGTAATGCATGTCTCCATCTACCGTTAATCATGATGTGGTCTATCTGGTTTCTGTCCCGACCATTTGGTGATTCCCATGTTAATTTGTAAATTTCTTTATGTAGGAAAAGTGTTCCTCCAATGACCAGGTTGTTAATACTACAGAAACGTATTAATTTATCCCCACTTTCGTTTGCTGTTCCGCTGCCGCATTTCCCCATTACTCTTTCATTATATGCATTGTGTGTACCAACTTTCGCATTGAGGTCTCCCATTACTATAAGATCATATCTAGGTGTGTCTTCCATTTCTTTCTGCAGTTGTTGATAGAATTCATCCTTGACCTCTTCATCGCTGTCATTTGTTGGTGCGTAGCATTGTATTATTGTAGTATTGGTGAATCTACCTCTCAATCTTAATCTTATCAGTCTGTTGTTGATGGGTTTCCATTCCAGTAATGTCCTTTCTATATTTCTTTCTGTAGAATAATGGCTATACCTTCATTGTGCTGTCCATCCTCTCTTCCAGAGTAAAGTACTGTTTCTCCTGTTGCTGTTTTAACTTTTCCTGCCCCTGTCCATCTGCTCTCGCTTATCCCTAGAATGTGTAACCTATAGTTTCTCATTTCTGCCGTGACCTGTTTTAGTTTACCCGTCTCATTCATTGTCCTGACATTCCAAAATCCTATTCTTGTATCATGTTTTGCGGTCAGGACGTCCGTTCTCATGTCAGTTGCTTCCTTTCGGCTTTCACCACTGACAGTCATACGAGCTTCAGACTCTGGATGTCCGTCCCACAGCAAAGTTTGTTTATTCGTTGTTGTTTCCGTAACTTCATTTCTTTTTACATAGACAGGGGTGTCAGCCCTATGCTAAAACCCCCAACCTGGAGGACCAGGGTGTCTGCTTTCGTCTGACCCCTGCCCGCGCAAACCTGTCCAGCTTGGTAGAACCTTCCAGGAGTAAAACTGCCACTGGCATAGCTCTGGGGGTAATCGGGGTACACAAGCTGCCATACCTCGACAAGGTATTGACACCGGTGATGGCAGACCACAGCTCCTAACACAATAATAATCATCATCATTTCCCCTTTTGCTCCTTATGAAGCATGGAGCCTTCCCTGCAGACGGCCACCTCACACCGAAACCAGCACCACATTCATGTGCTCTTGCAGCATTAATTCTGGTAGCACTCTGTTTTACATGATGATGCTGTCAATCTCATATCAATGACTCCTTACAACATGCTTAAGGTCCTATTCTTCATCAGAGGCCCCCAGAAATTAAATGGGGCCACAATAATAATAAAAGCTAAATATCTATATCAGCACAAAGTACTAATAACATATCACGCAGATAGAATAGGAAACTAAGATTAAAGAAATAAATATGACACAATGAGAAAATATACATTACACAATCTGGAATACTCTTCAACAGACATATCAGTAAATAAATCACAATAAATTCAATATGCTGTTTGTGATATTAGACACTATATTACCCTAACACATAAATAAATCACAATGTAGGACTTTTTCCTTCCAGAATTTTAAAAACAGATACCATCTTACCTAGCTACATACATGATTAATGGGTAAGTGACAGATGTCACCTTACATATCTACATATGCCTAACTTACCTAGCCACACCTGTGTCCAATGGGTAATTAACAGATACTAACTTACCTCATCACACATGTGCACAAAGGGGAAGTGACAGATACCAACTTACCTACCACACCTGTGCCTGATGGGTAATTAACAGATGCCAACTTACCTCATCACACATGTACACAAAGGGTGAGTGACAGATACCAACTTACCTGGTTTGTTCGTTACCACAGTGTAAATGATAGCTACCAACTTACCTGGCTACACAGGTGCCCAATGAGTAAGTGACATCACCAAAAGTTATCTTCTCTCCAGTATTGTTGTGACGGACATTGTCAAAGAGCACTTCATAGTTGACACACCAGTTCAGATAGGTCACAAAGAGCACAATGAAGACAAATTGCCTGAAAACACAGATTTTTTAGATACATCACTTAGACAGAAGATAAACTGCCTGAAGATATGCATTTGTTAAAGACTATTGTTCCTCAAATTGTCTTAAATGCTACCTAAAACAAAATAAGCAAATAAATCTCAATGTTGATTGTCAAACAGTTAAGTCATTTAACAAACTTGCTGAGTTTTACTGTCCTCGTTCAAGTGTGGGACTGGTAATGGTGAAGCTAATGAGATGTAGCTTGTATTTAGCTGGTTTACATATAGTGTGACACGCATTGCTGGTTTGTGACTCTTGTCTGCGAACTATTTTTACAAACAGTACAAATTCACTCAGATATGTTTGTTAGATGCCTGGTAAGTACAGGTTATACATCAAACATATAGAAACAAACAGTGAGATGAAAATAAGGATAAAAAAGATATGATAGTCTTCCACTGAATCAGGTAATACCTGGAAACTGAATCATATTGCCTACTTAGTTAACAATTTCCACTTGAATTTCACTTCAGTCCTGTTTGCATGATTCTTAAATTTGAGCAAACAGCATCAAAAACAAGATTAATTGGACAGACTGGAAAATCTTCTACTCATTTATGTCAAGGCAGCCCTAATTATTAAATTTGAGCAATATGTTACAAAACAAGATCGCTTGGAGATCAGGTGACAGCATATGCTCCACATGGAGATAAAAGGTAAAGACTGATTTAATTCACAGTTGCTTCTAATCTTCAAAGATGTATAGTCTTCACAAATCAGGTTTAAATGGAAATGTTTTGGATATTTCTGTTTAAAAAGACCATACACACACAGAAGTTAAAGCTAGGTCTGAGGCAAACAAAAGGAAAACACCATTGTCAAAATCAAGCATCAAATCATTTAAAAAGTGCAGTTTTTTACCTTTTGGGATACCAACATTGTCAAATGGTGAATAAATTAAGATGCTTGGATTGATTAGCCAGATTTTCCTTAAATGTTCTCTGATCAATATGGGACTCTTTTCCTTAAAGTAAAATTAAGCTTTTCAATGTAAATGTAAAATATTTTATTCTCTGTGGTTCAGACAGTATGGCATATAACCAAGAATATCATGCCCAAACTCCAAACATTTACCAATTGATGCCTCTATCACATCCTCCATATCAAATGGTCCCATGTAATCATAAACACTGACCTGTGGAACTGAAGAAGACAGCAATCACTGCTGCTGGAGATTACAGAGGGAAAGTGAAGATGGATAAGACACACTCTCAGGAAACAACCAACCAGTATAACTAGACACAGCCTTGACTGGAACCCAGAGATGAAGAAACAGTGGAGAAGCCAATGAGAAACTGGAGAAGAACGAACGAATGAACTTTATTTTCAAAGGGTTAAGAATTGGGCACGCAGGCCCGTCTGACATTCTGCCCTTCCTCTCTCTCATCATGTATACTGTATCCTTTCATCCTCACATTTACTTTAAGCATTATTAAGGCATTTAAAGAACTGTGGATGAGAAATCTTAGGCAGCAGGGATCTCATGGGTAGAGTTACAGAAGATGGCCTTAAGCAGAAACTGGTGTGAAGCATCAGTTGCAGTTCTTTGCGCCACATGAAACAAGATGTAGTGGAGAGGAAAACAGTCAAAATCCTGTTTGTTCATCAAAATATCCTAGAATAAAATAAAGGCATTTAATTAAAAATGTGAATAACAAATCAATATCTTACAGAAGTTGCAAGGTCTCTGCTAGCACCATGGTCTCAAATCCATGTCCCTGATGATACTCATACACACTTGTGAAGAACTTGTCTAGATCATCCACATGATTCCACTGAGCTGTATATGTTACAATGGGTTTTTGTTAAGAAAATTATACAAGCATGTCCAAAGTCTACTAGTTTACACATAGAAAAACCAAACAATATATAACAAAGTGTGCACTAGGTTCAGCATCGAGAGTTGAGGGTGACCAGCTCCCTTCCTAGCTGCATTTTCATTCCCCAACTCAAGAACAAAGTCAGGTACCCATTTACAGCTGGGTTACAGAAAGGTATGACAGTAAAATATGTGAAGTTACTTGGTGAACATCCACACTTTCTGTTAAAACAACAACATATTGGAAACACAATTATTACTATAATCATACAATGAGAGAGAGAGTTATCTACCCTTCCAAGATGGAGGTGAAATTCTTTTCTCACCTTAGACGCCGAAAGAAAAACACCAGGAATGTGTATATTTCGATGGATTGTACCATGTTATGTTAAATTATAGAATAACAGATACATCAGAGTATCTAGTGGTGTAGATATTTTCCTATAACTGACCTCGAAACCCTCGAATCGGTCGGTTGGATAGGAGGGTTGATCAGAGAGTTAACAAGTCACTATCGTAAAACAAGCGATTGTTACCGAAACAGAACCAGGCTCGACAGTAAACATGACTCATTCTAATAACTGGAAGAAGTAATTAAAGAAATGGATAATTATAAGTTGGACATATTGGGTGTCAGCGAGTGTAGATGGACGGGGAAGGGCATAAAATATTTTTCAGAAGAAAAAAAGCAAATTATATACTCTGGTAGTAATGATAATCGTCACACAGAGGGAGTAGCCATCTTAATGACACAGAAAGCAGCAGCATCGCTTATCAGCTGGGTACCTATTAATGAGAGGCTAATATTAGCTAGATTTCAGACAAGATTTTTCAAGCTCTCAATTGTACAATGTTATGCACCAACTAACGACGCTCTTGATACCACAAAAGATGACTTCTATGAAGCACTTCTAAGTACCATCAACACAATACCCAAGCATGAAATAATAGCAGTCATGGACGATTTTAACGCCAAAGTAGGTGACAACAACGATGGAGTACAAAGATATCTCGGTACTCATGGCATAGGCTGTATGAATCAAAATGGCGAAAGACTTCTAGAACTTTGTGAAATATCAAACCTCGTTGTGGCAGACACCATCTTTCCACATAAGAATATCCACAAGATAACATGGAATTCACCTGATGGCAGAACTAAGAACCAGATAGATCACTTCTGCATAAGCGCAAAATTTCGCTCATCAGTTCAAGACGTCAGAGCATACAGAGGTGCAGAGATCGGAAGCGATCATAACCTCTGCATAGCTAAACTGAGAATTAAACTGAAGAAGTTATACCAACCGAATAAAAATAGAAGAATAGATGTACACAGACTGCAATCAAATGATATAAAGGAGGAATATAATGTCAAAATGAACAACTATTTCGATGCTTTAGGCAAAATTGACAACGATATCACCACCAAGACAATCGATACTAAATGGGAACAACTGAGAACAGCAATGACAGAAGCAGCTGTAGCGACCACCGGATACCTAGTACATAAAAAAAAAAAAAGGATGAGAGAAGATACTTGGGATAAAATACAAGAAAGGAAAACAGCAAAACTTAAACTACTAGCGGCAAGTACACATAATGCAGTTGAATCTTGCAAACTAACTTATAACTTGTTAAATAAAGAAGTGAAGACAAAAACTCGAAGAGATAAAAGACATTTCATCAATGAACTGGCCGTAGAAGCTGAAAATGCTGTAAGAACTGGTAATAGTAGGTGCCTTTATCAAATTACAAAACAACTATGTCACCAGCCTACTGCTATGGAAACACCTGTTAAAGGTAAATTAGGGAATTCAATACCAACAGAAAAAGAACAAATGAAGAGATGGGCTGAGCACTTCATGGAGGTGCTAAACAGACCACCACCAACAGTAACACCTGATTTTAATAATGAAACACCCACAACCACCTTGCCAATAACTTGCGATGAATTCACGCTGGACAAGATCAAACAAGCTGTTAAAAGATTTAAAAATTTTAAAGCTGCTGGAGTTGACGAAATTTCAGGGGAAATGATTAAAGCAGTTAATGACAACAACCTCTTGAGATTTTAGATATTATAAATGAAGTATGGAGAGAAGAACAACCACCACAACAATGGAAAGACAGTATTATTGTAAAGTTACCGAAGAAAGGTGATCTATCAGACTGTAATAACTGGCGTGGTATATCTCTATTATCAGTACCTGGAAGATTATTATGTTGCATGATGTTAGAAAGACTTAAATTGCATGCTGACGAAAAGATCAGAGAAGAACAAGCGGGTTTCAGGCCGAAACGATCATGTATTGATCAAATATTCACACTAAGAACAATTATAGAAGAATCAGTGGAAAGGCAATCGCCGCTTATTATCACCTTCGTCGATTTTCAAAAAGCCTTTGATAGTCTACACCGCCCATCATTGTGGAAGATACTTACAATCTATGGTTTTCCAACAAAATATGTGAATATAATCAAAGTGCTATATGACAATGCAAGATGTTGTGTTAGAACAAATAAAGGGAATACAGAATGGTTTACAGTAGAAACAGGGGTGAAACAAGGCTGTATTATGTCACCACTACTTTTTGGAATAGCTATTGATTGGGTTATGAGAAACTATACCCACAATGAACAATTAGGTATAAAATGGACAAATGGAAAATTCCTGGGGGACCTGGATTTCGCAGATGATTTAGCATTCTTAAGTTCAACACCAGACAATCCCAAGAAGCAGTAAATAATTTGTGTCATCTCTCGGTTAAAATAGGTCTCCAAATAAATGCCTCTAAAACTAAAGCTATGAACTTTTCTAATGAGACCTTTGATATCATCTTGAACGGGGAAAAAAAACTACAGAAAGTTGAAAGTTTCAATTATTTAGGCAGTAAAATGACTCAGGATGGTGACACAACAAGAGAAATTCATACTAGAATTGCTTTGGCAGCTAGCGCCTTCAATAGATTATCTAACATTTGGAAATTACGATCATTGAATATACATACCAAGCTTCGTCTGTTTAATTCAAATGTTATCTCAGTGTTAAAATACGGCTGTGAGAGTTGGAAAATAACAAAATCATTGGAGAACAAGCTGAATACATTCGAGAACAAATGTCTTAGAAAACTCATGAACATCAGTTGGAAAGAATTCAAGACTAATCGACAAATAAGAGAAGACTCTAGGCAGAAATATGTCTCCGACTATATAAGGAAAAGACGATGGTCATATATCGGTCATGTCCTACGAATGCAAAACAACAGAATACCACTACAGGCACTCACTTGGGTTCCTGAGGGTAAGAGGAAAAAAGGAAGACCAAAAGAAACACTCAGAAGAACAATAATAAGAGAAGGAAGAACGTTGGGTCTAAATAATGTGCAAGAGCTAAGAGGAGTGGCGTCACAACGAACAACCTGGAGAGCACTGGTTTCTGCCTTATGCGCCGTGTTTGGTGCTTAAAGAATTTATTATTATTATACAATGTAATTATGTGCATATATACATAAATAAAACAAAAACTACAATTTTTTGTTTCACTGAAAATCAAATGCTTAAAAAAAAGAAATGAATGGACAATAAGATTTTTTCAAAAATGTATATGTTTCCATTTTTAACTGCAAATATGAGTGACTTCTAATCTGATACACTAAAATATTATTCATCATCATTAGTACATCCTTTTTCACTGCTTATGGAAGCCTGCACCAATATAACGTTAGTTCTGTTAACTACTAGACTGATGTAAATAAATGTAAGAAATTACATCTGTTAACATCAGGGTAATTAACTATAAGAACTTACACCTGTTAACATCAGGGCAATTAACTGTAAGAACTTACATCTGTTAACATCAGGGCAATTAACTGTAAGAACTTACATCTATTAACATCAGGTTAATTAACTTAAAGAACTTACATCTGTTAATATCAGGGCAATTAACTATAAGAACTTACATATGTTAACATCAGGGCAATTAACTATAAGAACTTACATCTGTTAACATCAGGGCAATTAACTGTAAGAACTTACATCTTTTTACATTGGCGCAATAAACGGTAAGCCATTTGTGGTTCCCAAGAGGTCTTCCATGAGTTTAAATAATAGGACTACTGCCCCTCTCAGGCACTTTGTAAGAGGTAACCGATATGAGGTTGGAGCAGCTGGCAACCTCATCATGAAAAACTATCTGCTACAGAAACCACAACAGCAACAGAATGCACTGATGCAGGCTTCCTGCATGGATGGAAGCTACTGTTGTGGTTCTATGCTCAATATGGAGGCAAAAGGAAAAAAAAGCAGAATTAACTGCTAAACACTGACATTTGTTAACATCAGGGCAGTTAACCATTAAAACTTGAATCTATTAACTTCAGGTTAATTAACAATAAAAACTTACATCTGTTAAGATCAGGCCAATTAACGATAAATGCTTACATCTATTAATATCAGGCCAATTAACGATAAACAATTACATCTGTTAACATCAGGCCAATTAACGATAAACACTTACATCTGTTAACATCAGGGCTCATGTGAACCAGGAATCCTCGCTCCTCCTGCAAACTGATCTCACTATCGTCATCATCATCATCATCTTCATTAAGCCCAGTAGTCTTGTGTTGATGGGCAGGCTTGTACGGATTCTTACCAATAGCTTGGTACTCAATCTCTTCTGAGTCAGATGCCATTTTCTACTTCATCAACAGTTACTCCAAAATTCAGCCCTTAAAATTTTTTAAAACAAGGAGGAAAAATGGGAAAGATATATTTTTAGTGATTTTAAAAAAAAAAAAGAGCAATTTTTAGTGCAGTAGAAAACTACATATGTTTTAATCTCAAGCAATGACAAAACAGCTAAGTAAATCTACATATAGATTGATAAACTTAGCTAACACAATCAGTGGTCAAATAGTTTTTTTTTTTTAAATTGACAAAGAAATAAATGTGAAAATTACAGAATACTATCTGTTCTCATCAGGTGATACAAAACATCACAAATATATTTATAGAATATATAAAGCAACTGAGGTTTGACCACAGCTAAGGTTCAAAGATGTGTGCAAGAGAGATATGAAGGCATTGAACATAAATCCCGTTCAAATTACCTGGGAGATGAAGCTGTCGATTGCACAAGTGGCAATGCTCCCCTACAGCACCACCTGAGAATGGGTTGAAAAGAAGCTCTCACAACAAGCAGAAGAGAAAAGAGCACGCTGATAGGAAAATAAGGCAAAAAAAAGTAGCTGAGGGCTATCACCTGAGTGGTGCATTCCCCCATAGTCAGTCATAACTGAAGGGGGCTATTACTACTATTATGGGCCTATTCTCACCCATGTAACACTTGTTCTTCATTCATTCATTCATAACCCTCCACTCCCAAAAGAGCATAGGCCTTCAACAAACACATGCCAAGTCCTCCTGTCACGTGCCATCATCTCAAGTTCTTTCCATGTTCTCCTCATCATTTTCACCTCTGTTTCCAACTCTCTTCTCCATGTGCTTCTTGGTCTACCTCTGCCTCTCTTGCCCTGGGGGGTTCCAGAACAAGGACTGCCCTGTAATGCTATCAACAGGTTTCCTCAGTGTGTGTCCTATCCATCGCCATCATCTTCTTCTCATCTCTAGTTCCACTGGCACTTGTCTGGTTCTTGTCCTCAGTTCCACGTTGGTAACCTTGTCATACCATTTTAATCCCTCTATTCTACGCAAGCACCCATTTATGAAAGTCTGTAGCTTTTCGGTTGTTGTCTTTGTTGTTCTCCGTGTCTCAGAGCCATACAATAGGACTGACTTCACATTTGAGTTGAAGATTCTTATTTTCGTGTTGGATCCGATTTCTCTTGATCTCCATATATTTCCCAATGCAATGAGAGCTCCTCTTGCTTTTTTATTCTTAATTTGATATCACTGTCTGTCCCTCCAACTTTGTCTATATTGCTGCCAAGATATGTGTATGATTCTTGTTCTTACCCAACATTATCATTCACTGGATATTTTTTTTTCTCAGCCAATCAAATTTTGTCTATACTTACAAAACAGCTGCTGTCATAGCTGACCTGGAACCCAGTGATGCCCTGCTCCCACTACCCTTTTCCTGTAACTTCACTTGGAAGCTGTAATTAAAAAGTTTCAAAAGTGAAAGAGAAACAAAATTGAAGAAGGCAGAACTTTAAATCTCAGGATATTAGGACAATATGGTGGCCGTTGAAAGCAAGCAGACTTGGCACATTATCAATTAAATTCCAGAGAAACTGCAGAAAAAATTATGGTGGCACATCAGTTAAATACTAAGAAAACCGAAATAAACATACAAATTAATGATTTTAATTCTGTGGCTGTTCACTATTTTTCAGCACCTTTTTATTTCATTCCTGGCTTTTACATGTTTTTTTTTTTTTTTTGCTGCTGCGTCTGTTTTTCTTTGGATCTAATTGTGTTAATTTTATTTCCCTATTGCTAATGGACTGCATCACTTCCACTTCTTTTCACTGCGAACATTCTGATATAGGTGATTCTGACATTTTAACCCTATACTAGGCATTTCTCTCATACTGTTTTGTTTTCTCATTTTCTCTTTGATATTTTTATTATTTGTTGGAACCTGTGTTGATATTTCTTTCTCTCTTGTTCTGTATATTTACTTCCTTATTTATTGTCACTTTTTCCCACTGTTACCTGTGTTGATATTTTTTTTATCATTTTGGGTTTTGCTCATCTATCTTTTTAAAAGTTCATCTATTTTCCATTTGTTTGCTCATAATTTGTTCTCCTAAACCTATCTATATTTATCTTTATCCTCATGCAACATGTGACTGACTGAGGAAGAGTACACCCATAAACGTCCTGTGGTTTTAGTATATCGTTCAATTGTTAAAATTCATTTTTTAACTTTAAATAACCTATTCTACATATAAATTTGCCTGTCACATGCAGCAATATGGGGAGCTGGATACTGCACTGTGGTAGAAAATCAATTAGAAACTATGTTTTAGTGTCCAATCGTCTAGTGAACCAGAAACTGTGAGGTTGGTGTACAAGAATTTAAAAGCTTGATGCACATATGTTAACTTCTTCTCCTTCAAGTACCATGCCTAGTGGCATAGGAAATCATGTCTCTCCACAACTTCCTGTCTCCAGTAAAATTTATCAATTCTGTTGTTGACTTCTTTCCACGCCACAATGTCAAACTGTCCAGTATTTGTTCTATTTGTCTTCCCCATATCTCTTTTTCCTTTTATGTTTTCTTTTTATATTAACATTTTTTAAATGTTAACTAAGAAAGTAGTATGTAGCATTTTTACTGAATGGACTATCCTGAATGTAATAATCAGCATACTTTTAAAAATCTGGTCAAGTCTTCCAAGCATAAACTTGAAGAACAGCTGTTACATAATCACTTCTTCCAAGCATAAACTTGAAGAACAGCTGTTACGTAAGCACTTGCAAAATGACTGTGCCACCTTCTTCAAACATAACTATTTTTCAGTGTAGTTAATGATGAATCAAACTCTTACTAATGCTACTTTTTATTACTACTACTGGTACTGCTATAATGTTACTATTACTGTAGCTACTGACCTATATATAATCTGTCTAGACGATAGACATTGAAGAGCTATTGAAGATGAACAACAAAGATAAGAGCATAATTAAAAACAACAGCTGATCAGAGTTTGGAATCTACAATAATTAGCAGGTAAGATAATCGCTGAAGATCAAATGAAAATGCACCAGATGCATATAATTCTCAAATAGCAATTATCAAATTAAGAACACAACTGTGAAAATATGATCCATGTTGCTTTAATGTGCTGCACTTTACTTGCCACATGAAATCTGCACTTCTAAAAGAAAACTACATCAAATGCTGTCAGATAAAAAAACAAATTACCAAGATGGAATAACAAATGAAATGCTAAGAGTATAGGAACAAAAGTGGAAAACATAATAAATTTCTAGCACTAGTAAACTGCAGCTGTAAAAGTATTTAGAGACTAGCCCGTTTCTTAGTGATTTTAATTAAATAATCCACGTTAAAATTGTTCTCAACATTATATATCTCTAATAAATACCCCCTGATTATTTACTGATGCACTACGTTAATTAAAGGAGAACTATGCTAGCAATCTTTGAAACTTGTTCTCAAACCCTAGCATTTCTCATATTTTTGCAAGATTGCTACATTGTCTGAATGTGAATTCTGATTATACTATGCCACAATTCAAGCAATGTAATGTGCTAAATCACAACTGAAAATGATCTAATTCACTAGGTAAAGTTAGTCCCATAGAGATTTCACTATTCTAGGTCCAGCATCGAGAGGTGAGGTGACCAGTTCCCTCCTCGTTGCCTTTTCCTTCCCTAACTCAAGAGCAGAGTCAGGTACCCATTTACAGCTGGGTAGACAGGAGCACGTCAATATCGTGAACTGAATCCGGTACCTTTACCGGAGAGAGACCAGCACTCTAACCACTCTGTCAATCAGACTCTCACTAAACACTGAATTAAATGCTTACTCGAAAGCTGCTTGTAATTCAGGTCACAAGATAAAAAAAAAAGACTTAACATTGTTAATAACCACTTTACTGTCATAATGATTTACTTACTTAGTCGTTCTCCTTCTACCGTGAGGTGTAGAGGTTTGGAAGAGAGAGCACCAGACTATCCTATCGGCTGTCTTCCTCCTGGCCTGGTTCCATTCTAGTCCTCTGTCTTTCAAAGATTGTCTAATGTTGTCCTCCCAGCGGACTCTGGGTCGTCCTGGCTCTTTGTTTCCCATGCTTGTCGTGGTAGCCGATCTTCTCCCATTCTGCAGACATGGCCAAACCATCTTAGTTGGGACTGTTCTAGTTGGGTCTGCAGAGGGTGGGATTTTAGGCCTTGACGTATCGTCTGGTTGCGGACCATGTCTCTTCTTGTTACTTCAACCACCTTCCTCAGATACTTCATTTCTGAGGTTTGGATCTGGCTTTTATGGTTGTAGTCACTGCCCATGACTCGCATCCATATGTCAAGACTGGGACATAGGTGGAGCGGTATACAGCTATCTTCGTTTTCTTACCAACCTCTCTCTTGCTGAGGAATCCTCGATTTATGGCCTGAAAAAGTCTCCCAGCTGCTGCTTTTCGAGTGGCCAACTCTTCTTTGATGCCTCCCTTTCGGTCTATAATAGCTCCGAGATATTTAAAGTGGTCGACCTGCTCCAGGACCTGTTCTCCCAGCTAAATCTGATGTCTTCTTTCTTCTCGTGATATCACCATGGATTTTGTTTTAGAGCTGCTTATGACCAACCCTCTCTTCTCCAGCTCTTCCTTCCAGACTTGCAGGTTGGATTGGAGATGTGCCTCTGATTTAGCAATCAGGGCAACATCATCAGCAAATGCCAGCTCTGAAATACAGACCTGTCTCATCTTCCAGTACCCCACTGAATACTTTCTTTTTCTCTCCTTTCATACTTGATAACATAATGATATTACAACATGTTTTATTTTTTAAGATGTGTAAAATCATCAAATGATAATTGAGAGTGCTTACCACTAGTCTAGGCAGCAGATGTTGCTTTTAATTTAGCATGGTTTACATCTGGCATGTGACTGCAATGTTGCCAACTCAGCTGCTTTGGTAGCTACATCTTGTGAGTTTAATAATTCAGTTAACTACATATTTTTACTGTCAGTTACCTGGACAATTCTCTAGCTATTTTTAATACACAACTGCTACTCTTCTGAATGGTCTGGTAACTTTAAAAAGAAATTTTTTTATTCAAATACAAGCAATGTTAAACTTTCTACATCCATTGCATGTTCTATGATCTGGTCAGCAGAAATGCACATTTAGATATTTTGGCTGGGTTGGTAGATTGTGTCAGATTACTCAGATGTAATAGTCAGTCTATGAACCAAACACTGGTCATGACATCCAATTCAAATTTTGAGGTTCCAATAACCCCTGCCCCCAAAGTATTATTTGCTTACATTTAAGACTAAACTAGTCAACATTGCTACCTGTTCCCTCTTGCATAGTGTGGTATGAAGATGTGAAGCTTGTCCATAAGCCATTTCATAGGTACTTATAGTCCCCTCATCGCGATTGATTATAGAATTCTGACATTTGACCATCTGCTGGTATTATATGCCAGAGTTCCAGAATCCACTTTGAAAAATATTTTTAACTACTGATTTTGTGAGCACTTACTTTTTTTAAGTAAGGTTTATAAGTCATTACTAACTGAATGAAAAAAATTGCCTAGAAAAATCACAAACAGCCAATAAAAGCATGGGGTTGATTGCCACGTCCTTGTAAAGGATAAGCAACTAAACTTTTTTTTATAAGTCATTAACCAAACCTGTCAACCTGTACGAATTTTTCGTACAATGTACGTATTTTTGATACATTTAACAGCCGTGTACAGCCGTACAGACTCGTTGTACGGATATTATTCCCTCCCTCCAAAAAAAAAAAAAAAAAAAAAAAAAAAATCGAATCGAATTTTTTTATTTTTTTAATTCTAAAAATAATTTTCAGATCAAGTTTTTAAAAATTTTAAATATGAAACTATTTTCTCGCCCAGGTTTTTTTTATACCAATTTTTTTATTCCGGGAATCTCGGTGTCTGTTTTTAAACGAAGTCTCTCGCAGCAACCAATCAAATCCTTTTATACCCAACAATTCAGCAAAAACTTTGAAATTCGGCCTCAAACA
The DNA here is from genome assembly GCA_024509875.1 of Oreohelix idahoensis. Classification (NCBI taxonomy): domain Eukaryota; kingdom Metazoa; phylum Mollusca; class Gastropoda; order Stylommatophora; family Oreohelicidae; genus Oreohelix; species Oreohelix idahoensis. The sequence continues at coordinate 169,463 of JAMPIV010003713.1, forward strand.
CTTTCTGCTTTCAGCGTGACATGGACGATTTTTAAAGTTACCTGTTATCAGCCACGCTTGCCAAGACACTTCGACGCCAATTTGTTTTTAAAAAGCTAAGTACCTATAACTATGGTTAAATATTGCTGTTGTTTTTGCTTGTTGCCAATTTAATCGCTGTCTTAATAAAGATTTCCAGTTTATATCTTGCCCATCAGTATATTTTCCGATAAATTAATGTCATAAATATTCTGTGTAGGCCCTGCATAACTAAAAAAAAAAAAAATTTGTTTGCGTTGAGTAGGCCTACTTTATTCCGGCGATCGAGATTCACTGCTTTATTTTTCATAAAGCGGCAATCTATTATCACTGGTCTAGGCTATCAATTTTTAAATAATAATTTTGTAAATTTTTGGTAGTACATTTTTCCCTTCCTAGATTTAATATTCTGTTCACAAATTTAGTTAATTTTTTTATCTTTGCTGTTGCTTTGCTTTGCTTCGTTGTATTTTAATTTTTGTCGTTCTTAATAATCTTTCCAGCTATATTTTAACCATTTCAATAAATTAATATCGTAAAATTTTGTGTAGGCCCTACAAAAGTAGAAAAATAAAGTTTATTTGCATTGAGTAGGCCTACCTACTTTATTTCAGCGTCGAAATTCGTCGTGCTTTATTTTTTAATAAAGTGCAATCGGGAAACACC